>RCUC01088437.1:0-29996 GCA_003697995.1 Taxidea taxus jeffersonii | reverse complement strand
TATTTTCAACTTTTTGAGGAACCTCCATGCTGTTTTCCAGAGTGGCTGCACCAGCTTGCATTCCCACCAACAGTGTAGGAGGGTTCCCCTTTCTCCGCATCCTCGCCAGCATCTGTCATTTCCTGACTTGTTCATTTTAGCTATTCTGACTGGTGTGATGTGGTATCTCATTGTGGTTTTGGTTTGTATTTCCCTGATGCCCAGTGATATTGAGCACTTTTTCCTGTGTCTGTTTGGATGTCCTCTTTGCAGAAATGTCTGTTCATGTCCTCTGCCCATTTCTTGATTGGATTATTTGTTCTTTGGGTGTTGAGTCTAGCCCTTTATCTGATATGTTGTTTGCAAATATCGTCTTTCATTCTGTCAGTTGTCTTTTGGTTTTGTTGACTGTTTCCTTTGCCGTGCAAAAGCTTTTGATCTTGATGAAATCCCAATAGTTCATTTTTGCCCTTGCTTCCCTTGCCTTTGGTGTTGTTCCCAGGAAGAAGTTGCTGCGGCTGAGGTCGAAGAGGTTGCTTCCTGTGTTCTCCTCAAGGATTTTGGTGGATTCTTGTCTCACAACGAGGTCCTTCATCCATTTTGAGTCTATTTTCGTGTGTGGTGTAAGGAAATGGCCCAGTTTCATTTTTCTGCATGTGGCTGTCCAATTTTCCCAACACCATTTGTTGAAGAGACTGTCTTTTTTCCATTGGACATTCTTTTCCTTCTTTTTTGAAGAACAGTTGACCATAGAATTAAGGGTTCATTTCTAGGCTTTCTATTCTGTTCCATTGCTTTTTTTTTTTTTTTTAAACAAGATTTTATGTAGTGCACACTGGAGTTGTATCCGTTTGGTCTCCCTTTCCATTTTACCCTCCTCTACCCATAATTGGTGATTTTGCAAAATTTCTACAAGTTAAAAGCAGATTATCTGTATCCTGCTACTCTTGCTACTGTTTATACAATTCTTCAGAAATGTTGACTCCTGGGGAGAAAATGCAGTCTCACAAGATCACATCCTGATCTGAACAGAAGGCAGAATCATGACTAGGGTAGCAGGAGCAATTAGAAATGCCTTTCTACTGGGGCGCCTGGGTGGTTCAGTGGGTTAAAGCCTCTGCCTTGGGCTCAGGTTATGATCTCAGGATCCTGGGTTTGAATCCTGCATTGGGCTCTCTGCTCAGCAGGGAGCCTGCTTCCCCCTGCCTCTCTGCCTACTTGTGATCTCTCTATCAAATAAATAAATAAATAAATAAATAAAATCTTAAGGGAAAGAAAGAAAGAAATGTCTTTCTCCTTTCTGCTTCCACACTGGGAAGTCTATCATTTACTTGTTCAAGTTCAGAGCTTTCACCAATGTTTTCTATGTGTGTTGAATGGGGTTGTTTGAAGGCAAAAGTCCCAACTCTCGTAGTTAGGAAAAACACAATACTTTACAGTTTTATTTTTATGTCTAAAGGACTCGTGTATGTTCCGTAATTTATGCCTTAGTAATGCAGAGTAATTCGACCGTTGGACCCTTGCACTGTATACTTGTGAATTATTTCTCCCTCTCCTCCTTATTCCTTGACCTCACTGGTTTGATTCCAGATGTTGATCATTTGGTTAGTTAAGCATTTTTTGACACTTTCCGAGAAACTGTGACCCTGCTTCTATACCCTATTCCTTGGGCTTCTCTTGAAGAGCATAGCAGATTAAATACTAATTTTTATAAGCTTCCCTTTCTTCTTCCTTCTCATCAGAGAGTCCCACGGACTGGCTGGGTATACAGAAATGTTGAGAAACCAGAGAGCGTGTCAGATCACATGTACAGGATGGCAGTTATGGCTCTGGTGACCAAAGATGAGCATCTTAACAAAGACAGGTAAGCGATGTGAACTCTGATGCTTGTTAGGATCTCTGGTCTGTGGGTGCTTGCCGCTTCTTATGACTGACGCCTTTATCTAGTGCTTGCGGGTTTTTTAGTTGATCTGTCAAGAGAAATTATTTGCTGCAAACCATACAGGTTCAGGCTGTAGAAAGGGGAATTAAGTGTGTTGGTTGCTTCAGTTGTTAAGTGCGTTCTGGGTTTTCTCTTGGCAAGTGATGGAGCCTGCTATGATCTCAAGAAGACATAAGTGTAATAATAAGATTTCCAGGGCCTTCACAGTGAGTGTGCTGGTCTAAAATTCTGTCATTGTAATAGTATGTTGTGTGTTTTAATCTAGCCCCTTTCATGAATACTAGCACCCATTGGTGCAGTGACTTTTGGGAGTATGTACAAGAGGTAGCTGAGAAAGAGATATCCTCTCCTTCAGTCAACAGGTGTCTAAAATGCTTTTTGAGCACAGTTTCCTAACAATAGTAAGACAGTAAGTTAATCTCCCGTGAATGACACAGGTCCCAACTGGCTTCTATAAAAAGCCCCAAATTAGTTACATTCAAAAATTAGCAAGATTGGGGGCGCCTGGGTGGCTCAGTCAGTAGAGCACATGACTTTTGATCTTGTGATCATGAATTTGAGCCCCACACTGGGCTTAGGAATTACTTTAAAAATAGATAAATACATAAAAATTTAAAGAAAAAAAAAAACTAGCAAGATATTCTAATAGAAGAAGTCACGTGTGCTTGGATGATCTTAATAGAGGGGGCGGAATGGATCAGAGGTGATCTCTGAAGAGCTGACCAGGTAGAGAAGTAGAAGGCACAGCGTGCGGAGAGGAGGGCATAACAACGGAAGCCTCGAAATTAAAGGTCTGTTTTGGAAACGATAAGTAAATCAATTTGATTGTAGCAAAGTTTCATTAGAGAGTTGAGGAGCTGTTACTCTATAGGTGGTGCAGAGGTGGATTTTGGGCAAAAAGCACAAGATGAACATGGTGTGGAATAGGACTAACAAACCCAAGAGTAGTTGGAGATTTAAACTGGTGACGGAGATAGGCTGCAGTTGGTACACCATGGGGAGGTTGTAGGCCTAATCAGTATTACTGATAATCATAGCCATTGGCCTAATGATCAACATGTGCCAGGAACACACAGGATCCTATTTAGTTTTTATACCAACCTTATGATGTATTACTGCCCCTTTTTTACAGATGATAAAATGAAGGATGATAGAACTGAAAATTTATAGAAATTAAGTCACTTGGCAAAGGTCACACGGCTAGTAAATGGTTGCTGGATTCGGACCCAGATCTGTCCTGCTCTGCCCATGTCTCTCTAAAGAGCCTCATCTTCTTGACATCTAATTAGTGTATTGGGGAAATGATTATTTCTGAGTTTTGTATCAGGAAGTAAATGCCATAACCAGATCATCCCCTCCTGACTTTGTCATCTGAAGTTGTCCACCTTTTAAAGTGATTGCCATTAAAACAACAAAAAAAAATCATGCTAACAGTTTCCCCTGCATTCATGTTTTATTGTGTTGAATATTAACTAGCAGTTTCAAATCAGAATTGTTGTTGTCTAGTAGAAGAGAATTTAGAACATACTTCATTAATATACCCTGTGAGGGTAGAGGGGAAAAAATGCATCTTCATGATAGTCTAGAGAAGGAACTTGTAGTGAACCTAATTTTGTGTCCTTATTCACCATTTCTCGTCTGGTCAGATGTGTGCGCCTAGCCCTGGTTCATGATATGGCAGAATGCATCGTTGGGGACATAGCGCCAGCAGATAACATCCCTAAAGAAGAAAAACATAGGCGAGAAGAGGTCAGTGTTTTCTTGACTCCACCGGAGACTGCCAGAGGCCCCTGTTGCTGAAGCAAAGCTAAGTTTATTGGACCTGTGGCAGTAAGGGAGAGCATAGAGTTTGAGCAGTGTCTTGGGGTGGGGGTGGGAATCAGGAGAGGGTATTTGTAGGGTTTGAGGGTCTGGGCTGGAGGATAGTCAGATGGATATTATGAGACAGGCCGCTAGTTAGGTTGCACAGAGTATAAGACAAAATAGCATTGGATTAGTAGGACTGGTGAGGCAGAGTCTTAACGAGGAGAGTCTGGAGGAGTAAGCTGTTAGTGCTTACTTTATCTGGGTGGGGAGTGCTTACTCTGTCTGGGCAATGAATGGTCTTATCTTCTAGAAGCAAGGATTTCTTCCTGGCATAAGTAGTGCACTGTTGGTTGTTCTCAACCTTGTTTAACATGAGATCAGGAAAGTCTGCCAGCTCCTAGCCTTGTCTAACACAGGGACAGTAAACTGTTGGGTTTCTGTTCTCATGAGTAGGTGGACATAGATAGTATGGCTTTCATTAGCACAAGGGAAGTAGCTAGAACTAGAAGGAATTCTCCATCCTGGTTAAGCTCTTTGGAGGAAAATGCTGTAAATCCCAAGTCTAATCATTATTATAATTACTTGTAAATTTTCAATTAGTCTTTGATTTATTGGTTAGAAGTAATGAAAAATATCTGTAATAGTAAGAAAGGAACATCAGAAAAATATTAAATTAATATCAATTTGGACTCTAAATCCAGAGGCCAGGGCCAAAGAGGAAGACATATTTGAGGCAGAGGTCAGAAAATCTAGGAAGGTTTTGTTGTTGTTGTTGTTGTTTTGTTTTCTGATGTTGAATGGCTGGTTCTCTATTCAGGGATTATTGTGAGCTACTTTTATTATAGGAGATTGGTCCTATATTGCTCAGTGGATGGATCCTTCATTGAAATGCTTCAATAGGGCAGGTGGGCTTGAATCACTGTTCTCAGAGCTGGGGGAGACTGGAGTTAAGTAGCCTGCACTATTTTTATCCCCTGAGAGGCAAGAAGGTCCACAAGGAATACCAATTTAGGAATTCTGACATGGGAACAAGGGAACTCGTGTAAGGAATGCTTTCTTCCTGTCAAAATACAGATCCAGAACATAGGCTCAGCCTATACAGAGGGAGAAGGCCGAGGCATTGTTTCTCTATAGGAGCCTAGACTGATGTGAATAGAGTTCCTGGACTGACTGGAAGAATAACTATGAAAAGAAACCAATTAGTTCAAGATACCGATCGGCAGAAAGGAGTTAGCTCTGAACCAGAGGATGTTGAGCGATGACGTGACAAAGAAGAAAGGCTGGGGAAAAAGACTCCCTAATTATACAGCTCATTTCAGGATGCAGGCTAGTTTTAGTCAGGGGTCAGTCTGGACATTGTGAGGAGAAATGATATATCGAAGTACCAGAGGGTCCTCAGAGACCGTGCAGTGACACAGAGCAAGGTGGGAAAACAAACTGTCTGGTGAAAGTAGATAATGAATTTGAGGCTTCCTCCACAAAGGAGCAAGTCAGAGTCTTTGGGAGGAAAAAAGCATCCCTGGGCAGGCTCTCCAGTCACTGGAGATGAGAGAAGACCGGCTACTGTTTTGACAGGAGGGAGGCCTGGCCAGTGACACCTCGTGGAGGGGCCTGCTGGGGCATGAACAGAGAGAGAATGCTTCTGCCCTCTTGGGTACCCTATTCTGGCAATGATGGGACTCTTTCCAGCCTCATTATACTTTCTGGCTGCTGCCCACTCTTGCGTTTTCCAGGGGACTCAAGACCATAATCAGGGACAGGGGAAGCATCTTGAAGAACCACAGGTTCTAGTCAAGAAACAGAAGGCTTGGGAGACGGCGGAGAGTCCATTGCCTCTTCTTGCTGCTGGTTAGGATTTGGGAACAGAGAGAAAGATCTGGAAGATGAACAATTCTTTATGCAGATGGTGTTTATGAACAAGATTTGGATGTCTGAACCATGCATTAAGATAATTAAATGAGGGTTTCTTGGCTCAGAGTGGAATGCACATAATGAGAATCGGGTGGCATGATTTGCCCACAGGCTAGCCAACTGCATCAGGAAGGCTTAAACTGAAGTAGGAGGGAGGGAAAATACTTGGTCAACTTGGAAGGCTGATTGTTTTGGAGGAGAGTATACGGTATTAAGATGAAAGGGAAAATGAGGGCATGGAAGAAAAAGTTTAGGGCCAAAAGCAATACTTGCTGTCTGATCCCCTTCCTAAACAAGATAAAACAAACTTTGTATTATAACGCGAGCTGGCGAATGACCCTTCATAGGGACCATCAGGAACCTGTGGGGTGGAACTCAGGGCTGGAATACAGCAATAGCAGGTCATACTGCTTTTTGAAGACAAAAACATGAAGTCAGAAGGCAGAGTCATGGTGGGTATGTATTTGCCAGGGTTCAAGTTTCTGAAGAACCAGTTAAAAGGAGGAGAACTGGGGCACCTGGGTGGCTCAGTGGGTTAAAGCCTCTGCCTTTGGCTCAGGTCATGATTCCAGGGTCCTGGGATCGGAGCCCCATGTCGGGCTCTCTGCTCAATGGGGAACCTGCTTCCCTCTCTCTCTCTCTGCCTGCCTCTCTGCCTACTTGTGATCTCTGTCTGTCAGATAAATAAATAAAATCTTAAAAAAAAAAAAAAAAAGGAGGAGAACCAAGCTTTATTATGGGAGTGAATGTGGCAAAATAGAGAAACTGAAGAATAGAGTGAACATTTTACAGAGTGCTCATCGTGTGCCAGACACCACGAGCTTTGTATTACCTGTTTCATCCCCACGACAGCCCCCTTGGGTAGATGCATGCCATTATTCATCTCATTTTACAGATGCAAAACCTGAAGGACAAAGAGGTGAAGTACCTCGCCCAGGGTTCCACAGCCAGTCATAGGCGAGTCAGGCCCCAGGCCCCAGTTGAATCTATAGTTTGCAGCCAGCTCCTACACTGCTCAGCCCCACAAGTGATGTCTGAAGGATGTGGGATGCTTTCTGGGGGCTTGATGCAAAACTGACCCAGGATGTTTGCTGAAAGCTTAGTCTGGTCAGGACTTCTGGCAAATTCTTGGCACACTTCACTAATGGGAGGAAGCTAGGAAAATTATCACCCTAAATCAGTGTGTAGACCAGGTGAAACTCCATATAGAAGTGGGGGTGGCAGGGCTCACCATGGGGAGGGAGGTCTGACGTATGCAGCCAGGTACCTCGGGGTTTAACGAAGTCGTTTTCAGAGGGTTTATTCAAAAAGGTGGGCACAGGTCTGTGGCATACGTTACCAAATAAGGAGAATTGACTACGTCAGAGGTCTCTGAATGCAATCGGATTATATGATAACAAATGATATCAGTGAGTAGAGATCCAGAAAATCACTGTTCAGTTTTCAAGAAGAGAACAACATATTTGTTATCTCTTTGGGTTTTTCAAAGCACATGATGGTTTTAATCAACAGGAAGTTTACCAGTAAGTCAGTAACTGGATGTGATCTCCAAAAAGCTGATTTCAGTCTTAGGCTGCCTTTGTAGAAATAGAGTATCTGGCATGATGGACATTCCATTATCTCCCACTGTGGTCAGAGCACACATCAGTCACTTTCTTCAGTGCTGGAGTAAAATAATCTAAAAGTTTGGGTTTTCACATACCATATTTAGTTCATTCTTTTTCAAACAAAAGCAGTGGACAGACTTGTGTTTTTGGAATAATGTAGAGAAAGGCAATCTGTTTATAAAGACACCCTTAATTTTGGAGAATGCAAAGATTTTCTCAGGTATTTTACTACAATTTATGAAAAAGAAACAAGGGAGAATGCAGACATAATCTACCGTAAATTTGATACCACTGAGGGAGGCGTGTTGTTACAGATCGTTGGAGATGGTGAAGTTACTTAGGGCTGATCCATGACGCTGGCAAATACAGTTTGCTCTGGAAGTAGTGGTATTCTGTATTGTTTCCCCCCCCCACCCTCTGCTGGACAAATCACGCAGATGTCCCTCAAGTGGCTGGTTTGAGTTACGTGGTCCTCCCGTGGACCAGTCCCTGTGGCTTCCAGATTCTGGCCCAGCTGGGTCACTTGACCTTGTGTTTGTGTGTGAGGGAGGGATCCCAGAAGGCTGGAGGTAGGCACAGTGGGCGACCTGCATGGACAGTTTTCAGCTTGATAACAAGAAAGTATTTTCTGCCTAAAGCCCATTTGGGCAACCTCCTAAGGTGCTAGATTCCCACCCCTGGGCATGTTTACAGAGGGAGAACAAGAAGTGATCAGGGATGCTCTTGAATGGTTCCTGGATGATGCAGCTACTTATCTTTTTTTAAAATTTATTTGTCAGAGAGAGAGCACAAGCAGAGGGAGTGGGAGGCAGAGGGAGAGAGAAGTAGGCTCCCCGCTGAGCAGGGAGCCTGATGTGGGACTCAATCCCAGGATCCTGGGATCATGACCTGAGCTGAAGGCAGACACTTAACTGACTAAGCCTCCCCGGCATCCTGCTAATTGTCTTTTAATATCTCCTTTCGACTTCCGTATCTGTGAGCCCACAAAATACTCTTATGTTATTTCCTTTATGTTAATGATAGTAACTGCCCATTTGTGTAGTGCTTTATGTTATGCAATAATAACATTAACAATAGAAAATGAATACAGTAGTATACAAACAATTTCTTTGAGCTTTGTAATTCAGGGTTACTTTCCTGTTTTTATTCTCAGGTTTGTTTTGAACTTTAGTATGTTTCTGTTTGAAATTCACATGGGCATCTTGCCATTCATCCATAAGATGTAAAATCCTTGGCCTCACTTCTGATATTTCTGTAATCATCTCACACCCTCCTCCTTCCTTGTCCTTTTTTTGGTGTCTGGTGTGCTGCAGACCACAAAACATATGCTAAGCGAAGCCCATATGAATAAATACACACGTTTCTTTAACGTGCACAACTGCCCTCCCTGTAAGCCATAAATATTGTCCAATATTCTACTGCCCTTTGGGGAGCCATTTGTAAGAGTTTGAGCGCATGCTTTGGCTTTTGTAGTTGAGTTGTTAACTAGATAAATGTGATCATGATTAAAATAACTGTTTGTTTTTTCAGGAAGCTATGAAGCAGCTGACCCAGCTCCTCCCAGAGGATCTCAGGAAGGAACTTTATGAACTTTGGGAAGTAAGTATATATGATAGGTTGCTTTTTAATGTATTGTGATTGAATTTATATGGCTCCTCAGTGTTTTAGTTGACTTAGATTCTATCATCACAGCTGTCTCTAACTTACTGCTTTCTGGTTTGTGTCTGTTTCTCACCTCCTGGCTGCTGCAGGAATTTCTCATGGCTGATAGAAATTTTTCTTCCCTCCAATTTCCCCATTTCCCTTGACACCATAATTCCTGGCACAGATCTTGACTCACAGTCCCCTGATTTCCTGTTGCATTGCCCTTGCCACCTTCGCTATGTCATCCCTATCCATTTCTGGCCCTTGGAAAGAACCTGGGCCCTCACCACTGGCTCCGACCTTGGGCATATTCCCCTCTCTGAGTCTGTCGCCCATCTGTGAAACCTGGAAGGTTGTTCAGGGCTGAGTCGGGTCCATGTAAAGTGCTGCCGTGATGCCCCTGGGGGACAGAGTGGGGGCCCTGTGGGTGCTCACTCCCCTCCCAGAGCTTGCTGGCAAGCGGGGAGGCCATTTGGCTGGCGGGAAAGGGAGGAAGAGTGGAAAGAGCCAAGAAAGCCATTGTGTTCCCATTGCTCCCCCCTCCTAGTCCCTGGTTTTCATTTGTGAAGGGAAAACAACAGCAAATAGACCCTTGTCTACCGCAGTTTCTCACTTCCTTCCAGTCTACACTGGCCCTGCCTTGCTGGAGCCCCTAGCGCCCCTCCTTATCCTCGAACATCGGGCACCTCACACTCTCACTTCTCCCGGTTCCTTCAAAGCCCTACTCCCCGTTCCTGCCTTCAGAGGCTGATCTTCCACCTTTTCCTGCATATCCTCAGGCCTCTGCCCTGCCTTCTCTCCCCTGAGCCTCAAAGCTGGCAGAGTTCCCTTGCCATTGCCCAGCGTTCTGGGTCAGCTCTTTCCTTGACTTGGGAAGACTGGGGGACAAGTTGAGAAGTGTCGGTGTTGGACCCTGAATAGATGTGTCTCCTAAAAATGCCATTTTACTCAGTGGTCCAATTCTGTGGCATGCTGTTATTTCTGTGGTTTAGCTGGATTAGGGGGTGACGTAAGCATCCTTCCCTTGTGAGGCAGTAGGCTCTGATGCAGAGGGCAGGGCTTGGCGCCAGAGAGACCTGGATTTGAATCCTACTTCTCTTGAGGTGAGGGACTTGGCTCTTGCTGGCCCGTTTCTCCTAGAATGTGGGAATACAGTTCCACATGCCCTTAGCCGTGGTTAGGAAATCTACAGAGTTCAGGGAGCCATTTTAAAAAAACAAAACAAAACAAAAAAAACACCTGATCTAACTTGACCTCACATAGTAAAATCTTACCCGAATCACTCTGAGGCCCTTTAGAGTCCGCCTGCCCTGACCCACCTCCCTTGGTGTGAAAATCAGTATGCTTTAATGTAGAAATACTCATCTGTTTGGCAACCGAGCCTGCCCTGGAACCCACTGGAGGTTTTTTATAACATGTACCTGTACGTCCCTTATTATTTTCTAAATTAAGAATATGCTGAAAACTGAAACAGGTTTTTAGGTAAAAGACTGTGGGCCGTTAATGCCTGTCTTGCCAAATAATTGTGAAAATTAAATCTGGCAAAATATGCATGGCATCTAGCTGGAGGCTGGCTCAGGTGGCATCTGTTACTAGTTATAATGGGGTTGCTTCAGGGATAAGAGTCCCTTGTGCCAAAGTATGTACTTGCAAGTGAACTTCTGGAACACCATGAATTGAGGATAATGGAGTGGAGTTGGGTTGCATTTCATACACTGAAAGAAAAAAATGGCACTGAGCTTAGGAAACTAATCCCATGTCTCTAAGAAGGAAAGACTCCCAGAGTTTGAAAACGTTTTATAAGAATTGGTACCCTTTTGTCTCCTAATTATTGTGAACACAGTGGCAGTAATCTGTTAAATTATTTTCTCAGTTAGCAATCAGCAACTGGCTAAAAAAAAGCTTACTGCAAAATTTACTTTAATTACAGAAATTAACTTTCAATGTGCTGCAAAATCTCCTTTAATTAAGTAACTTCCAAATGAAAACATGACAAAAAGACTTTGGATTTGGAAAAAAATATATGAAGTTCAGAGAATTAAGTGTCTTGATAACCCCCCAAACAAGTGATAGTTTTATGGTCTTGTAAAAGTCATTGGTTGAGTTAATTAAGCTTGTTAAGGAAAATCTCAGGCCAGGTACACAGTTGGCTACTTGGAATGTGACAATTCTCAATTTCTTGAGAATTGTTGCCGGGCCAGCCAAGAGCTTAAAAGAAAATAGCAAGGAATTAAATAAATTCATTGGTGAGACTGTGGGATGTTGATTGGTGTGGAGGAGAAAATTGTGAGCATTTTTGCTTTCTGGCATGAACGTCATGTTTGCATACTCTAGAAGGTTTGGGAGTTTGTTTTTCTATGAAGAGCCAGAGGGGGGAAAATGAGGACCATATAAATAAGCAGCAACACATTTTTCAGATAGAATTATAGAAATTTATTCACTGAGAATAGTATTCATGGCTCTTAAACTTTCCTTAACCAATTCATACATCTCTATGAGTGAAGTAAGGTCAAGAGGGTAAGGTCACCAGGCCCAGAGGTACAGACTGAGCGTACATATAAGTCCCAGTGTTTACTCTCCACAGAAGAATGTGCGTGTGGACGTGGGTGCTGATGCTGGCGGGCACATGTGTATTTAAGTTTATTTAGAAATCATGAAAACGGAGCAGGAAAATGGACATCCCTAACATCTAATATTATTTTGTAGAGAGAGTGTTAAATAATAGAATTGTCCCATTTCTTGGACCATTTCTCCCCATTCCGTGCCTACTAAAGCCTGTATTTCAAGAACTAGAGTATCACTCTCCAAATACATGTTTCTCGCAGCCCACAGAATCTTCTGACAAAAAAGCCTAGCTCTAGGCAGTACCTCAGAAGAAGATATTCCTCTCCCCTCTTCTCTTTCTGATATGGATTAAGTTGTGTCCCCCTAAAATTCACATGTACCTCCGAATAAGACCTTATTTCTTATTTGAAGATGGGATTTTTTTCTTTTCCATTCAATAGTTTATTCTCAATAGTTAGTAAAATATAATACACGATGTGGGCAATAAATATTTGTTGGATGAATTGACAGGGCTTTTTATTGATACTGTGAAGAAGTTTTTTTTTAATAATTATATTTCAAATTTTTATTGTTCACCTTGAAATATAACTATATTATTTCAAGTATTCTCCAAAGAGGTAATGATAATTGTGGAGAATTTTTTTTTTTTTGAGATAGGATTAAAAAAATTGGGGGGGGAGATAGAATTTTTACAAAGGTAATCAAGTTAAAATGGGATCATTAGGGTGGCTCCTAATCCAATATGATGGTGTCCTTATAAAAAGGGGAACTTGGACACAGAGACATATATTGGGGGAGCGCCATGTGAACATGAGGGAGACCTTCTGTAAGCCAAGGAGAAGGACCTGAAACAGATCTTCCACCCTGCCCTCGGAAAGAAGCAATCCTGCCAACACCTTGATTTCCAACCTTTACCTCCAGAGTTATAAGACAATAAATTTCTGCTTTTCTTTTTATAGCAGCCCTTGAAAACTAATTCATTCTCTCTCTCTCTCTTTTTCCTCTCTCTGATACCTTTGGCTACTTTCATATTCTTACCTATTTTTTTTTTTTTTATTTCTTTATTAGAGAGAGAGAGAGAGAGCGAGCACAGGCAGACAGAGAGGCAGGCAGAGGCAGAGGGAGAAGCAGGCTCCCTGCCGAGCAAGGAGCCCGATGTGGGACTCGATCCCAGGACGCTGGGATCATGACCTGAGCCGAAGGCAGCTGCTTAACCAACTGAGCCACCCAGGCGTCCCTTACCTATTTTTTAATTACCTCTGTATTCTGTCTCTTTGGCTTTTTTACTATGTCTGTTAGAATTTTGTAAATTTGAAACTAGAAGAACACCTGTGTCCTAGGGTCTCTTAGGTAGCAGGTGCAAAGCTTGCCTCCTCGTTCAACATTTTCTTTCTCTCACGACGCAGTGTGGTGGGTAACTGAACACTTACAGGTTTAGCATATTGAGGACACCGTACCAGTTCCTTATTTGTAGTAAGAGACTCTCCTAGTGTCCTAGCACTGCTCGTAAATTTCAATTACCAGAAATCTGGATGGCTTTAAACAATAGAAATTTATTGTCTCATGGTCCTGGAGACTAAAAGTCCAAAATCCTCTGCTGGGCTTCTCATAGATGCCTCTTCCATTTTTCTTTCTTTCTTTCTATCTACCTATCTGTCTTTCTATCTATCTATTTATTTATTTATTTTAAGAGAGAGAGTTTGTGTGAGTGGGCTGGGGAGGGGCCGGGGAGAGAAAAATCTTAAATAGGGTCCACACTCAGTAAGGAGCCCAACTTGGGACTTGATCTCCTGACCCATGAGATCATGACCTGAGCTGAAATCAAGAGTTGGACGCTTAACTCACTGAGCCACCCGGGTGCCCCCCTGAGAGATGCCTCTTCTAGCTTTGGCATTCCTTTCCTTACAGACATGCTCCAGTCTGGGCCTCCGTAGTCAGGTGGTGTTCTCTCTGTGTCTGTATTCGTGCCCAAATTTCCCTCTACTTATAAGGATAGCAGTCATTGGATTAGAGCCCATCCTAATCTAGTATGACTTTATCTTAATTTGATTACATCTGCAAAGATCTTATAAGATCACATTCATAGAATCCAGGTAGACATGAAATTTTGGAGAACACTGTTCATCCCAGTACACAGACTCTCATATTAACTTCAGCATTTTTATAATTTATGTCCATCATTAGTACTTGGACTTCAGTATCCAATTTCCAGGGTTCAGATACTCTGTTTACTACCAGTATGGTCTTAGACAACTTACTCAATATCCTCATTTATAAAATGGCAACAGCAGTAGTATACCTATCTTACAGGTTGTATGGCAATCAAATTAATTAATGTATGAAAGGACTTGGAATGTTGCCTGATGCATGGTAAGCTCTGTCTTTCCTCTGTCTCTAGTCTATATGTTTTGATTTTGGTTTAAGAAAATATGGTCATTCTGTATCCAGGAAACTTAGACTAGTACAACTTACATAGAAAATGCCAGTTGATTGATTTCTGAAATCTTAATCATAGCTCTTCACCACCATAAATAGCTGTTAGCCCAGAGGGTCATGTCTGTTTAATGCAGTTAAATGTCCTTGATTATAAATTTTCTTCGTCATAGAAGGGTGAAATCAAATTTCAGCAAGTCAAGAGAAAACGTTGTCATTTTTCTCCAAGTATCACAGGAAGTTGTTCCCCCACCACCTGCCTTTTCCTTTAAAGAAGTATCCCCGTGAGTCCCCAGACAGAGCAGGAGCCGCTCCTCAGGCAGGAAGCCTGACGTACCCACTGGCCCTGAATTTTCTCTCCACGTTACCCCAACTTCAGTCAGTTGGAGATACAGTGAGTCTATAGGTACCTTTTAAAAAAGTTTCCCAGGGTGCCTGGGTGGCTCAGTGGGTTAAAGCCTCTGCTTTCGGCTCAGGTCATGATCTCAGGGTCCTGGGATCGAGCCCCACATTGGGCTCTCTGCTCAGTGGGGAGCCTGCTTCCTCTTCTTTCTCTGCCTGCCTCTCTGCCTACTTGTGATCTCTGTCTGTTAAATAAATAAATAAAATCTTTAAAAAATAAAATAAAAAAGCCTCCCTACAAGGACACTTCGTGGTTCAGGTGCAGTATTTTATTGGTGAGTTTGATGCAGAGCACCACGAGGATCCTAGGTCCCTGAGGGAGAGTCACTAGGAGGTGGCGGAGTAGAAGATGCAAGAGAGAAACTTCCCCTAACGCTTCCGTCCACCAGCCTGTCTCCAGGGAAGAGGGAGGAGACCCGTGGCCTCCCTGCCCCTTCCTTCCCTTCTCTTCCCTTTAAGGACCCAGACTGTATCTCTTTCCTGCTTGGACTCCTTGTTCTTCTCTTGCTCCTCAGAACCCCAGTCCGAGGCATTTGGATCATTTGGCTCCTGAGTCCCAGCCAGAGGCTGCAGAGTGCTGACGCAGGGACTCTCCCACCCCTGCCTTAGGGACTGGCGTCACTGGCTCCCCGCCCAGCAGGCTCTCCTGAGCCAGAAGCCACCATGCAGCCTCTCCATCTCTGGCCCCACATCAGCTGCCCACCCCTCTCTTCCTCCACCTGCTTTGCCACTCCTCCCCCAAGCTGATAACAAATAATCTTGCCTCCTTCATTGAGAAAAGAAAAGCTTCCAGATGGAACTTTTTCAGCTTTTTGTAAGCCTTGTAAGTAATGTGTCTGTACGCGATTTGAAATAAACTTCCCTGGACACCACGTTTCCCTCCTTCCCTTCACCACCAAATAGGTAGGGCCTTGTCTCCACAGCCTGCAGGCCGCCCTGTGACTCAGGCCCACCATGCGCATCTCTGGCCACAGAATGCCATGTGTGGCTCCATCCGGGGTAGTCTGCCAGTTGCCCAGGTGCCACTGACGCCTGGCCCACAGGCTTTGGCTTGTTGAAGCTGTCTCACCCCTCAGGTCTGTAATGTTGCTTCCTCCAGATTTTCTTTGTACCTTCCAGGCTCTTTCTGAGTTTGTGCAGGTGTCCCTCTTTCTTGGCCAAGTTGGTCAGGGCCGATGTTCCCTTCCCAGGGCTGTGTCCTTGGTCTCCTGCTCTTTGCACACTCCTCCCAGGCTTCCAGGATCACATCCTGATAATTCTCTGTGTTCTCCTGAAAATCTTCTTCCTCAGCTCCAGACTCACAAATCCAGCAGCTCCTCCTAAATATCTTGCTCAGCCAGTTCCTGGCATTCTCCTTTTCTTCAGCCATTTTTATTATTTTTAAAACCACTTTATTGAAATCGGGTCCTGCATCAGGCTTCCTGCTTAGAGGGAAGCTGGCTTCTGCCTCTGCCTGCAGCTCCCCTGCTTGTGCTCTCTCTCTCTCTATGAAATAAATCAATAAAATCTTTAAAAAAAAGCACCATCATCACTGTGCCACTCCCACAAGAAGCCCTTTCTTGTACCCTGACCAAGGCCAACCACTCCCTTCTTCCAAAAGTAACCACTGCCCTGATTTTCACAGGGATCCCCTGAATTTCTTTATGGTTTTGTGACCCAAGCGCTCATCCTTCAACATTCTAGTCTAATCCTGTCCATTTTTTTTTTAAAGCTTAATGTATCTTTTAAATCTCCTTTAATGTACAGTCCCCCCTCCCTCCTAACTCTCAGCCCATCTCTTTCTCTTTCTTGCAGTTTATCTGTGGAAGAATCCAGAGCATATGGCTTAAAACCCATAGTCTGGGTTTTGCACACTCATGATGCAGTTCTGTTCCTCTTTTATTTTCTGCAGATTGGCCTCTGGATCCAGAGCCTGGATCAGACTCACATTGGATCTTTTTGGCAGAACTGTAGGTGGTGTTGGAGTCTTTGAGTGTGAGGCACATAACGTCTGGGTTTTCTTGATGCTTACATCCCTTCATCCCATTGAGAATTATAATATACTGTCTTTGTCTTGTTTTTATCTAGTAGCTGAAGTACTTGTACCCGCAGAGGCTTCCTCCTCATCTGCTCTTCGGTTGCAGTTCATCTAGGAAAAGTGGGGTATTGACTTTGGTCACTTCCTTTATAGCAGGCAGTATAGTCCAGCCTCATTCATCTGGAGCAGCCAGAGCTCCTATTTTGTTTTTTTTGTTTCAGTCGGCAGTGTAATTTCCAGACCACAATGTATGCAGTCAGGTGCTTGCTGCCACTGAGTTGGCTGTGGTTTTTATGCTTTTTAATGGACAGAGTTGTGTGTGTCTGCCTTGTGGGTTCATGGTGATATTTCCAATTCAAATACAGCATTGCGTGGTTTTTACTTAATCTCTTGTATGGTATGTCTTCACCTCCTCTGCACTATCCTTTCTTCCACACAAGGAATCCTGATTTTATGGGCTTTATCCTTCTTCACACATGTACCCGTCTCAGAATAACGATTGTATATAGCACCATCATCAATTCCATTTACTGAAAACAGTTTAAAAAATTGTTTTGCCTCTGCTATCTCTATTCTTCCTGTATTTTTTTGTACTCTGTCTACATTGTTACATTACCATTACATTACATTAACCATAACTATTGTTTCTTACACCTCATTGAATCTTAGTTCTGCAAGTACCTGTTAATGCTCACTACTTGTCCTTACATCAGTTTGTCCTGGTCATTTTGGCTGTCTGAAATTTGTTCTTTTGTAGGTTCCTCAGGAAGGGCTCACAGGAACAATATGCTCTAAACTTGCGTCTGTGTTCATTATACTGGAAGGTCAATTTCACTTGATAAAAAAAAATCCTTGGCTCCCAGTTTCTTTGCTTGAATATCTTAAAAACATTACTCTCATTCTCTTTGCTCATAAAGTGAAGTCTAATAATTTTATTTTCCATATATGTCCAATGCTCTTTCTGCATAGGTGTCCAAAGGATTTTTTTCATATATATGATAATTTTATTAGAATGTGTCTTGGTGTTGGTCCTTTTGAGTAAATATCTTTAGCTAATTAGTGTGTGTGTTCAACAATATACTTTCAGATTTTAAAAAAATTAATTTCAAGAAAAATTTTTTGAATAGTTTTTCTTTTACTTTGGTTTCCTTTTTTCCTCCAAAACACCGACATATCTGTATGTTGGTTCTTCTTTGCCTGTCTTTGATATTTGTCACCTTCCCTCAGATCCTTTACATCCTCTTCATATCTTTTTGACTTCTAAACCTAACCTTTTCAATTTCTATTTCTCTTAAGGTATATTTAAATATCCCTGTGTTTTTATTTGCTTAGCCTTCACTGCAAAATGACTTCTTCTATCTCTAATGTTTTCTATATGGTTCTTTATGTCTTGACATTTTCTTAGCATCATTTAGTTCTTTTGAAAAAGTTTCTTATAGATTTGATCCTTTTAGCAAAAATTAAGGATGTCTTTCTGATGTGAATTGTCTATAGAGATGTCATTTTGCTCCTTGCTCTCTTTGGCTTCTGGTAGGCTTATGGGACCTGATCTCTGTGCTTTCTGATTGCTCTTGCTCATTTTGATACAATTAGTTTTCCTAGACTTGTGGAAACTTGGTTCATATAACTTAAAAAAAATATATATTTACTAATTTGAGAGGGGAGAAAGGGGCAAGAGGGAGAGGGAAAGAGAGGATCTCAAGCGGACTCCCCATTGAGTGCAGAGTCTGATGCAGGGCTTCATCCCACGACCCTGAGATGGTGACCTCAGCTGAAACCAAGAGCTAGACGTTTAACCAACTGAGCCACCCATGTGCCCCCAGATAACTTTTTGAACTTCACAGAACTTCCTTGTCTGCTTTGTTGTTGTTTTTGTTTTTAATGTACTGTTAAAATATATGGTGGCCTGCGTTCAGAGACTCCCTGGGTTTGTTCTCTTTCCCCAATTTTATCTGGACTTTTTCTTTTCTTCTTGTTATCCTGACCCCACTCAGTTTTGATTCTGCCCCCTGCAGTTTCTCTTTCTGTGGGGCCCTGTTCTGGAGAGAGCCCCTGCTGGTCAGGCTGGCGAATTCACCAGGGCTGGCTGCTGGAGCTGAGGGTCTCCTATTCTCAGGGCCATCCCATGCCCTGTTGCTCCTGCTGATGGAAAGCAGGGCTTATGGCTAGAGGTGATTTGTCCCCACTTCATATGTATTTTGTGGTTCATGGTAACATTGTGTTCTGTAGTTTTGTTATAAATATTCATTAGGTTTTGGTTTTGCTCTTTCTTTGCTCTGTCAGTTTTTTGGATCTGTTTCTCCCCTTTGCACCCTCTTGAGTTACCTATGCCAGAAACGAGGAAGTCCTTTTCAGCTTTTCCTTTCAGCCTCGTTCACATTTTGGTTCACTTCTTTGTCCTTAGTGTTTCTCAAATCTGCCCACTTGTCCCCTCTTCACTGCCATGAGATTAGACCAGACCAGATTCTCCTAGCTGCTCTGCTGCTGCTACAAGTCTCAGAGCCTGATTTTTCTGTCTCCAATCTAGCTGTTTTCCTCACGGAAGGTAAGACGACCTTTCTAAGTACAGATCTGATCATGACCCTTCTGGCCTGAAACCTTCCAGTGATGTCCAGTCGCTGCAGGATAAGCTGAAACCCCTTATCACAAGCCACAGGGCCTTTCAGGAACTGACGCTTCGCCCTGCCTTCAGCCTCTTCTCTCACCTCTTCCTCCTACAATTAATTCTGCCTCCTGTCATGAGAAACTGCTTGGATTAAGCTCTCAAAGATGCCATGGTGTCTTCTTACTTCTAGAGCCTTCTTTGCCTCACTGTTTTCCTTGCCCTGCCTCATTGTTGGAAAATGAAATTGGAAAGTGCCTATACCATTGCTTCTTGAGGAAAAACCCAACAATTTATATTTTTAAAAGAAACATGTAATTTCACCAGAATTTGTTATACAGTGTGTGGTCATTGCTTAATGATCTTGAAATCTTTTTTTCTTACTTCCAATAAGAGAAAAATCCTGAACTGCTGTGCCTTGAGTACATTCCACTTCTTTTTTGTTGAATAAGGAACTTGAATTATTAAACATAAATATATAATTATAAATGTGAATAAGCATTTAAATAAAGGTAATTATTTTTAAGGGCCTTTGAAATTAAACAAAATGTATTTGGTTTCATATTAAAGCGGTTTCCCTGTATACTTTTCAGCTCTGTCAAAATCCAAATAGCTGCATTTGTAAGAATAAGGCATCTAATAAAAATCAAGAAACCTTAAGTGATTCACATCACATCACCCTGCCAAGAAAGCATGACAGGCTCATTATCCATATCTAGGGTGGAATTACAAATGAGAACTTTGCAGGGAATCCGGTTGGGAACACTCCAGTCTTAATAGAAAAACAATTCTGTATAGTATTAATTGGGACTTGTGGTTGTGTGGCAGGTGTCCTGCTCTACAAAGCAGCCCTCCTGGAGCTTCTTGTGTCAGGTTTGCACTGAGGAGGGAGGGACCAGAGGGCAGAGGAAAGGCAAAAAAGCTGCTCCCGGTCCACTGCCATGTCACCAGGACACGGGCACACACGTGCCATTGCACAAAGAACCTGCAGGTCTGCCTGTGTCCTCCAGAGTCATACCCCAGGGGGACCTGTTTGGAAAGCAAGGACAGAGGTTTCCATTGTAAAGGGACAGCCAGAATTCAATGAGAAAGCTAGAAATACACTTAAACAGGACAAGGAAGCCTGGCTGTTTTTAAATGGGGAGGGAAATAATTTGAGAAGCATGTGATGAAATAGTAGCCTGAAGTTAAAAAGACCACCACTCCGGTGGATGAAATGATGATCTTGAAGACAAGGCACCAGCTGGGAGGAAGAATGCTTGGAATGTTGAAACGAACAGCTGGGACTCTGGAGGCTTCTGGCAGACTATGCAGAATGGCAAGCACATCCCTCTTGCATGGGGTGCTGAGAGTGAGCGGGGACGTCACGGAGGCAGCATCTCTGTGACGGCCTTGCGGCTGCTTGGGTGGGGTGGCCAATACAGAATGTGCTTTTAGCTACGAGTCTGATTTCAGTACTAGAATCAGAACTCACCTGGAGTACCCCATCCCGTAGCTCTGACCGTGCTGTGTTCGTGGCCCCTCTCCTTAGGAGTATGAGAGCCAGTCAAGCGCAGAAGCCAAGTTTGTAAAGCAGCTGGACCAATGTGAGATGATTCTCCAGGCGTCCGAGTATGAAGACCTGGAGGACAGACCTGGGAGGCTGCAGGACTTCTATGATTCCACAGCAGGTAGCCTGGGCTATGTTCAGTAAACACCATTGTAGCTGGCCTCACTCTTAGGTTAGCGACTGACAGCACGTTAGTGGGATCTGCTGTCCTTACCTTCTAATGACACTTCCCTAGGGAGCATCTGACCGGGACATGGTGGGCTTCCCAGGGAGGAGCAGCCTGGCGTGTGAGAGCACTTGCCTCTGCACCCCTGGGCGGTGTCCTGGCCTCTCTGTATCCTCCCTGAAAAATGGAAAGCATAGAGCTTACTTATTTGAGTCACAGGTAGGTTTTGAGATTCAAGAGAGAATATCTATCTATGAAAGTGCCTTATAATCTGGAAGTGCTTGATAGAAGTAAAGTCATACAAGATGGAGGTAGAAAAAGAGATGTTAAAAGTAGAAAACCCCAAACCGTTGAAGTCACCGTGGTCATTATAGTGCTTCTTGGCGCAGACCTGGAGTTCAACTGGTTCTAGTTCTGCCTCTTGTAACCCATGTAACCTCTAGCAAATTACTTAACTTAGCTCTGGGCCTTAGTTTCCATATTTTTAAAATAAGGATAATTACAGGGGCACTGGGCTGGCCGAGTTGGTAGAGCACGCAACTCTTGATCTCAGGGTCGTGAGTTTGAGGGCCATGCTGGATATAGAGATTTAAAAAAAAAATTTTTTTTTAAATAAGGATTATTATAGAATCTGCTTTATAGGGTTATTTGAGGATCTAGTGGGAGGTGCTTAGAATAATACCGGGCAATAAGCCTTTGCCGTCTTCATTGTGATACAATTTCTGCCGAAGCTCTGTACCTGTAGGACTGCTGACTGTTGTTCGTGTGGCTCCCCGGAGCACAGCTCTGTCTGCCCCCCACCTAGTCCCTCAGGCTCAGCTCTACCCCCTTTGCCCTCAGAGCGCTGCTAGAGTGCCCCTCTGGGACTTCTCAGGACGTCATATCACTCCCGGCTCACAGGCGGGGCTCCAGGATATGATGTGCCTCATCATGAGGTTGATTCTGTTTTCTTTCGGTCTTTCCCAGCCCCACTTCCTCTGCCTCAGATGAGGCCCCTGTTATTTCTGTATTGGACTCTTGCCATCACCTGCTAACTCCGCCAGCCGGGCTCCCCAGCTTTTCCTGCAGGTCTCAGTGTTCTCCTCCTTTGTAGACATAGGTATTATCATATCTTCATTTTTAAAACTTCTGTGCTCAAAAGCTCTCCCGTCTGAGGCCACTCCTCTCCCTGGTTTTCTTTTCTCCCCCCCCCCCCCCCGTCAGAATGAGGCATTCACCTTTTTTTGCTCAGTCTCCATTTGGTCTAGAGCTTTCCATAGTGTTGTGACAGTCTGACTTGTGTTCTCTTTAGTGCTGTTTCTTGTTGGGTCTCTTCCCAGACCTCCAGTTGCTAATCCTATACCATAGTAAACTCTTTGAGGGCCAAGACCAGGTTTGTCTCATCTGTTTTTGATACAGGTGGTGCTCAAAAATGTCTGACTTCAGTTAACTAGAATAGCAGTCTAGACTAGGGATCCGCAGACTGTGGCTCATGGGCCAAGTTTGGACTGTTGCTTGTTCATATAAATAAAGTTTTATTGAAACAGCCACACTCATTCTGTATGTATTGTCTCTACTGCTTTTACAACCACAGCAGCAGAATTGAGTAGTTCACAAAGCCTAAAGTATTTACTGTCTTACTCTTTACAGAGAAGGTTTGCCAATCCATTGTAAGCAATGATTAGGTTCCAAGGTAGCATATTTTGCCAATAATGTAACTAAAATACAAGTCATGTCTATGTACTTTGCATTTTAATGCTATAATTTTCTATTTTGATATATTCACAGTGAAAAATAGAAAATGAAACATGAAACTCCTAGTAGAATCAAAAAATGGGATGTAAGAGGGTCATCTGGTTTAAAGTCCACACTTTATTGAGGAAGAAACTTGAACTGAGAAAGAGGTTGATGCATCCTTAGCTGTATTGAGGTTAAAATTCACTTTACTTTCCACTCTGATGCACTACTCTATTAAAAAATTAATAATTATAAGTAATGAAAACTGATGTAAGGATGGTTTCCTACATATCCCAATAATGCTTAAAGAAAAAAAAAAAAACAAGTTAAGGAGAGATGGAGATGTACACTGTGACCCATATGAGGAAATTTCTTTTTAGTAAACTGTACCGTGTGAGCGTGGGGCTCGAACCCATGATCTTGAGATCAAGAGTGGCATGCTCTACCGACTCAGCCAGCCAGGTGCCCCCTTATGAGGATTTTGAAGGGGACATAAAAGCTTTTGTTTGATAAGACATTTTTATTTCTCTAATTCAGTCACCACTTAAGGCTTTTTCTCTTTTCTTTTTGAAGCTCGGTGTGTCGAGGAACAGCATGGAGGCCAATGTGGCTTATGGGGGTGGATGAGAGGAGAGGGTTGCAGGTGAGGTTAGAGAAGTGGGCGGGGCCCCGCTGGCCAGCATAGGAGGTTGGCATGGGCTCTGAGTGAGATGGGGACCCCTTGGAGAAGGTGGACTACAGGAGGAGCGTGATCTGACCTGTGTTTTGAAAGAATCACTTGGGCTGGAAGTGGGGAAACTGACTGGGGCTATTGCAGTATCCTATTGGTTTGAGCCAAGTGGTAGTGGTAGAAAAAGGAAGGAGTGGTCAGATTCTGGTTATATTCTGGATATAAAGGTTGACAGGATTTGTGTAGCGGTGTTTATGAGAGAAGTCCAAGGATTTTGGTCTGAGCAACTGTAGAAGAATGGAGTTGCCACTAGATGGAGAAGATGGGGGAAAGATAGGTTTCAGAGGAGAAAATCAAGGGTCCCAAAAGCAAAAGGAAGAAAGTTTTTCAGGAGGGGAAGAGGAGCCATCAGATTTAGCCAAGTGGATAATTGGCATGTCCTCAATAAGAGCCATTTTGGTGAATGGCGGTAATAGTCTGACAGCGTGACCTTTACACAGTGGGGCCGAGGGTGGCTGGGAGGCAACCGGGAGCATAGAGGGCAGCCCCAGGCCCAGTAACAAGAGCCATGTGAGAGAGGAAATGGCCACTATGTGACAAGGCTGCAGGGGAAGCCATAGCCTCAGGACAAGCCAGACATTAGGGCAAGAAGGTGAAGGGAACGTTCAAAGAAGAGGTTGAGAATAGGGAATAAATGGCACAGAGTTAAATGTGGAATGAACAGTAAACAACAAAAGGCAATGGCAAAAAAACACAAAACAGAACCTCCAAAAAACAGAAAAACAGGGAGTGCATGGTGGATGTAATATTCCCGTGTGCCAGCCACATGGGAAGATAGCTTGTAAGCTGGTTGCTGCTCAGGACAGAAACCTGGGAGGGCTGAGGGGCAGGGAGGACAGCACAGATCAATGGGTTTTAGTGTAGAAGTGTTGCAGAGAGGCCCGTTTGCATCCTGGGACAGCCTAGACCTTCTGTCTTCCTACTAGTCTTTCTGATGTTGGTGCTTTGTTCCCCTCCACTGCAGTTTCAGAAGGGACAGGGATTGCTTTCAGTTCTCTGGGTGCTGTCCTACCTGAGTTTCTTTGTAGTTCCTAGTAGATGCATTCAGAGGCAGCCTGGTGAGGTTTCTCCCAGCTCTGCCTAATGGGACAGTTCTTTGTCCGATTCTCATCCCTAGTGCTTGGTGGCATCCGGGTGACGGCGCATGATCTCCAGGCGGTTCCCTCCCTAGGACCTGGAGTTGTGTTCTGCAGAGCCCCTGTACAGAGTGAATCACAGAGCCAAGCCCCTGACAAGCCTGGGATCAAGCTGGAGACATTGATGGATTCTCTTGTCAATTTATTTTTCCCTGTCTTCTTGCCTTGCAGGAAAATTTAGTCACCCTGAGATAGTCCAACTTGTTTCTGAACTTGAGGCAGAAAGAAACGCCAATATAGCTGCTGCCCCTGGCAAGCCGACCTCCTGACATGTCCTCTCTCTTGCTGCACTCCTGTGACAGACGTCGTAGTTTTCACTTTCGTGGCATTGTGTTTTGCCACTGTTGCCGTGTGGATCTCCCAGATGTGAGTCTGTTTATTTTCCATTGCCTGGACTCTGGTAAGCAACATGTGATGCAGCCCGGATAATAAAAGAAGCTAGGAAAGAATGTGGTCCTGAAAATGTCCTGAAAAGGCTCAAGGCGGTGGTGGGGAGCTTTGTATGCACTAAATAAATATTTAAGATCTTAAGCTTTGGAATATTTATTGAAGATTTTAAATCATTTTCTTCCTAAACTAATCACCTCCAGGCCTGAAGGCCCGATTCATGGAATGATGGCAAATTAAGTCATGATGACTTTTTTTTATTGAAGATTTTATTTATTTGACAGATAGAGACATCACAAGTAGGCAGGGAGGCAGGCAGAGAGAGAGGAGGAAGCAGGCTCTCCGAGGAGCAGAGAGCCTGATGTGGGGCTCGATCCCAGGACCCTGGGATCATGACCTGAGCTGAAGGCAGAGGCTTTAACCCACTGAGCCACCCAGATGCCCCAGTCATGATGACTTTTAAGGACAGATTCTTCAGCTGATTTAGTGGTAAGGCAAGGAAGAGAACATATCACAATGCATTTACAAAATGCAGCTTTGTTCAGACGATCGCTCTGTGGAGCCACGTTGTTCATTTCACTGTGACCTGCTCTAAGCCCTTGATCATAGACTTGTAAACCTGTTAACAGGTTCTGCTTCTCCCCTAATCCATTGGGTCATTTGGGAATAAATTCAGGCACACAATGTCAAATGCCACTTGTCGTCCTCTGTAATTTTTCCCTGCCGTCTGATTTATAAATATTCAGACCTTGATTTATAGGAACATTGATCACCAGGTAAAAAATCTGTAATCAGAAGAGTATTACTGGTGTCGGTGCCCCTCATGTAGGGAACACTGACCTGGTTTCCTCCCCTCATTTCCTTTCTTTAGATAAGTAACCTACCTCGCTTGCCTTTAAATGAAGACAATCCATGTGAATCCGCCCAGTATTTCGGTGTGAAGTGATGATGTCTGTCCCTTTAATTCAAATGTCAGTTTCCATGTGAAGGCCTGTGAGTCTGGCATGGTGAGAATATTCTAGGTGGCGTTTCTTTGGAAACTCTTTTCAGTATCCATGGATACCCAATCTGCTAGAAGCAAAGTGCATGATCTTTTCAGAAGCAACACACATGTACATAGAGCTACTCTGCATTGAAAAGAGCCATGCTGCTTGGCTTCAACATATCGTGCATCATATCAGAATTTTGGAGTTTTTTTTTTTTTCTCCTGGCATGAACATATACCCATAAAATAATCACAGATAAAAATTCAAATATTTATAACCAGAAGATTTTCTGGGGCTCTGAAGTTTTGCTTGGGATGTTTTGCTTGCTGTAATTTTCATAAATTCAGAGTAGGAAGCCGCTACTGGGTCAGACTTAATACTGCTGGTCACTGGTCATCATTATCTCCGTTTTCCATCGACCTACCAAGTTTATACTTAGTTTAAATCTTCCTTACTGGGGTAATAGGTTTAAGAAGAGAAAATGTAATGGTGCTATAAATACTGTTTAATAACACAATGGATATCAATAGTAAAAGATAGCTATTGAATTCACCAGCCAAATCAATAAATTATCACTTAAAAAAATTTTTTTTTCTCTTGGAAGATAACATGCTACTTGCCTGGAATTGATCTGAATAACAAATCCTTAAATTATGATGTGGTACAAAAAATTATTATTGGGTTGAACTCAACAAAAAGGAATGTGTTACCTCCTTGCAGTGAGGAAGAGAGACTACCCCACTCAAAAGGAGAGAGTGGAAAGGCAGGGCCTCAGGGGAAGATGGAGGGGGCACAGCTCAGGCGGGGAAGACGACTAGGGTGGGACCAGGGTGTTCTTTGTCAAAACAGTTCCTTGTTTTTCCCTTGTAGACTGGCATTTCACCAGCTGTTACATAAGTCTCAGTGCCCTTCTATTTGAAAAATGTCAATTCTAACAGAATGTCCAACCTGCTTCTCTCAAGTCTGGTGGTGATAATGTGCTCTGTGATGAATGACTGATGAGGTCGTGTGGAAAAGCAGCCTCTGTACCCAGCAGTTTTACTTAAGTAGTTTGCCAGTCTTCATATTCAAAGTGAGACTGGGATGATTCCCACGGGGGATTTAGGATTATCTTATTTTTGGACTGCCTTGATACATAAACTTCATGGTATGAACTAAAAAGACGTGTAGAATAAAGAATTTTACCATTCTTAGAGATTATTGAGTAACCATAAGACATTACCAAATATTACAGTTTGAAATTGTATCCGAATACCAAGTTTGAAGTCATTTTTTTACATCTCACGTGGAAATCACTTCTTCATCTGACTGCCGTGCCCTCTTCCCCGCACCTGCCTGTACTCAAATTTGATAATAAGCGAGAGGGGGTGTTGTGGTTCAAGTTCACAATCACCTTATGCACCGTTCTGCAGTGAAGTGCAGCCACATTCCGGGCCCAACAGGTAACTCTGGAACAGTGAACAGTGACAGCAGCAGCTTAGACTTCCCGTGTTTCCTCTTCAGGTTGACCATTGTGAATGGCATGGTTTGTCAAGACGTTCTGTAATAAAGCATGCAGTTGGTTTTGTTCTCTGTGGCTCGAGAACAGCTTTGTAAGATGTGTAATTCAGAGTAAGAGGCAGATTGCTTTGCTGCCATGACCTACCAGAGTCACAGTCCTCATGAGATGGGAGTTGTCAGATAAAGTTGTAGTGTAAATTTATGAGTATTTCCGATCAAGCAACACTATTTAAAAAGTGGCAAATGGTTACGTTATAGAACAGCTTACTTTCTTTTTTTAAGCCCGTTTATTTTGTAATCACAATTCACATTGGAATTCTAGGTTATTGGGGTTATATAATTTTGGGGGGTTGTGATAAAATTTTGTATACATGGTATTGACCTGAAGTCCTTGTGATTTTTGGTAAGTGGTTAAGCCCATGGTGTGCAGATACCTTTTAACACTTGTGGGAACACTTTAAACTACTGATGTGAACTGAGTCCAGTGGGACATAATAGGGGAACTGGGGAAAGTCAAGTCAGGAGGAGCTCGCACAGGCACAGTAAGGGAGAAACAGGTAGCTCTTGTGATTAGACAGTGAGGAACTAAAATGTCTATGCTTAAGACCACCCACCTACTGACGACTGGAGTGATGGGACTGCTTCACACACTGTATGACGAAATGAAAGAGTACTCATGTCATGGTCCCTTGCCTCCCGGATCAGAGTAAATAATAAAAAAAAAACCCTTTCAGTTAATAGAGCTGACATGAATATAGTTTTTATAAAACTGATGAAATTCAAAGTTTTGAAGACTGGTTTAAAATGAGAGGCTAAAATGTATATGAAGCTCTGAGACATGAACACAAATTACCTTGATTGTTTCTCTGTCCACTGTTAATACTGTGTTTTCAGGTGAGACTTACCTTGGCAGAAATCGGTTGGTGAATGAAAATACCTGTGTAGAGCGACGTAACTCTGCTTTTTCTAATACAGTGCCATCAAAAAGAATGCGGCCAAGAAGCGAGTTTCTACAAGGTGACCATTTCAAACACATTAGGCAAAGGCAAACTGAGCACAGAGCTTGACAGCCACATGCAGCAGTGGGTGAGCAAATTACAAACCAGGTGGACAGGGTTTGGCTTGAGCAACATGCCGGAAGGTTAAATTAGAATGCCAACGACCCCACTGGCAAGGCTTCATTGTCCACTCTGGTTCAAGATTATAGCCCCATACCTATCTCTGTTAAGATAACAGGCCTCAGAGATTATGTTGCTTTCAACTAGCCTGATTTTCAGTTAGATGTGCAGATTGTCCTGCTCCATTAATCTGAATAGAATTTTTCAGACTGGCTTTATTAAACCATGAATAAAAGCTAGCATATTATATCATATATGTTATATTATATATATATGTATATATATTAAACTGTGCTATTTTAAGTTAATAGATCAATTCTCTGTTCATTTAAAAATTGTATCTATAGGATGTGTGTCTACTACCTAGTAACAAATGTATAGCACCATTTAGAAGAAAAGAGAAGCAAATGTTGTGGAAGGTAAAAATTCCTGCAGAAATCTGATTGTATTAATATGATGCTTTTCTCATTCATGTGAGCAATTTGAAAAATGGAAGGGGAAGCAGAACTCGGTTTCTCCTATTTCCTGGCCACCCACTTTCAGATCTCCCTAACCCAAGTCTACTACTCTACGTAGGCAGAATTTTAGAATTGGTAGGGTCGCTGAGGTTGTAATTACTTAACACATTTTAATGTTCACCAAATTAACAGTAGACGTTGATTTAAAATAGCATTACACAGGGGCAGGACCCCAGCTTGGATTCTGGCTCCCCGTTCAGTGAGGAGTCTCTTTCTCCCTCTCCTTCTGCCCCTCCCCCTGCTCGTGCTCCCTCTTTTAAATAAAACCTTTAAAATATAAAATAAAATAGCATCTGCAGATTCATAGCTACCATCCTAAAGTCATTCCCAGCCCTGAAGATGTAAAGAAATTAAGAATTCGAAGTCTTCTTTAAAACCGATTATTTTAATTGCTTAAACATACATAATTGATGCAAGTGAGGGCGATCACAAGCAGTTTGATGAAATTTGCAGTGAGCCCATCGGGTTGCCGAAGAGGGTCAGAAAAAACTCCATCCCACCCACCCGACCGAACTGGAAGGGTTCACTCAGCCTTCAAAGACATGCACATCATAAAGGAATCCAAGCGAAAACCAAAACCGATCATTAATAGCTACAAGTTTGGAAAATATACGGTGAATTATTACACAAAGACAAGGGTTATGACCAATTGTCCCCACCTGCTCGAGTGGGGACATTTTAAATTATGACAATCTACGAATACTGACTGTGATGGTCACATGGTCTATCATTAATACAAATACAAAATGGAAATCATTTCATTAAACTCCGTGGAGAGGCCATTTGAAGAACATCAAGGCGCGGGCTTTTCCGGGCGGGATTTTGGTTGGGCCAGCCGGGTGCACGCTGGGCGGGGCCGGGGCCCTGCGACCGCTGCAGGGGGCGGGCCTAGCACTGCAGCTCCTCCTCCTCGGCCCGCCGGGGCCCGCCCCCCGAGCTCTGCGCGCTAGCGTGCGCGGTGGAGCTGAGCACCTCCTCGAAGCTGCCGCCGCCGTGGTTCGCCCCGCCTACTTTCGTCTGAAAGGGCAGAGACGCAAACGTAGTTAATCAGGTCTGCAATGTTTGTGTGAGACGCAGTACTCTTAAGTTCAGGGATACTTCTTTTCTTGAAAGGGAACGTAAAGGGGTGTAGAGAAGGTAGTTTCCTTTAGCAGAGTGTTAGCATGCCATTCACAGTGCGATCTGGGATGGGACCCAAAACTTCAATTCCGTACAGTTTTAGCGGTGCTCTCTTCATTCCTCCTAACATCTAAAAATCTGTTCCTTCAGGAGCATATCCAGA
>RCUC01088436.1:0-18051 GCA_003697995.1 Taxidea taxus jeffersonii | reverse complement strand
ATATATATATACACACACACATATAGAGAGAGAGAGGGAGAGAAAGAGATCCTCTATTCTCTAGAACAAGGCATCAGGTTCCAGAAGGACAAGGAATTTGCATTCCTAGAAGATTGTTAGGCTCCAGCCCAGGCACTTAGCTTTTTCACTGTTTTCTTACTTCTACGGTAATACCCTGCCATACAATTACTGAGCAGTTACCCTGTGTCAGATGATGCCTGCCCTATATTTTAGACTTCCCAGCAAAACAGAGATGGCAAGCTCAATTAGAATAAATCATGGAGAATCTAATAAAAGGACATTCACAGAAGTGTGGGCAGGGTGTAGGGAACCCACAGAGGAATAGGGCAACATCCTATGGGTTAGTAGGAAAGAATGAGAGAAGCCTATCCAATGCTGTAAGAATCAAGCTTGCCCCCATCCAGCTGGAGGGGATTGGACCAGCCTGTGAAGTGACCTTGGTGGGAGAGGCTCAGGAAATACATTACCTCATTCTCCTCTCCCTACGACCTTGTGTTGGGCTCCATAGTGACCAGACACAACCTGGTCATGCACTGTTCTATGTGCTTTACAATTATTAACTCAGTAATTCTCATAACAATCCTATGAGGCAGGTACAATTATTATGCCCATGATATAAATGAGAGAGGTTAATGACCCTGAATAGTCAAAGCGATCTTGAAAAAGAAAGGCAAAGCTGGAGGCATCACAATTCCAGACTTGAAGCTGTATTACAAAGCTGTAATCATCAAGACTGTATGGTACAGGCACAAAAACAGACCCATAGATCAATGGAACAGCATAGAAAACCCAGAAGTGGACCCATAGCTATATGGTCAAATAATCTTTGACAAAGCAGGAAAGAATGTGCAATGGAAAAAGATAGTCTCTTTAACAAATGGGTGTTGGGGAAACTGGATGGCATGCAGAAGAATGAAACTGGACCACTGTCTTCCACAATACACGAAAGTAAATTCAAAATAGATGAAAGACCTAAATGTGAGACAGGAAACTATCAAAATTCTAGAGGAGAACACAGGAAGCAACCTCTTTGACCTTGGCCATAGCAACTTCTTAGCAGACATATCTCCAGAATAAGGGAAACAAAAGCAAAAATAAACTATTAGGACTTCAAGATTAAAAGCTCCTTCAACCGAAGGAAACAATCAACAAAACTAGAAGGTAACCTACAGAATGGGAGAAGATATTTGCAAATGACATATCTGATAAAGGGTTAGTATCCAAAATCTATAAAGAACTTATCAAACTCAACACCCAAAAAACAAACACTCCAGTTAAGAAATGGACAGAAGACATGAACAGACATTACGCCACTTTCCCAAAGAAAACATACAGATGGCTAATAGCCACATGAAAAGATGTTCAACAGATGTCCAACATCACCCATCATTAGGGATATACAAATCAAAACCATGATGAGGTACCACCTCATACCTGTCAGAATGCCTAAAATTAACAACACAGGAAACAACAAATATTGGTGAGGATGTGGAGAAAAGGGAATGCAAACTGGTACAGCCACTCTGGAAAACAGTAGGTTCCTCAAAAAGTTAAAAATAGAACTACCCTGACCTAGCAATTGCAATACTGGGTATTTACCCAAAGAATACAAAAATACTGATTTGAAGGGATACATGCACCCTGATATTTATAGCAGTATTATTAACAATAGCCAAATTATGGAAAGAGCCCAGATGTCCACCAACTGATGAATGGACAAGGAAGATGTGGTGTGTATGTTTATGTATGTGTGTGTATACATATACATACAATGGAAGGAATATTACTCAGCCATCAAAAAGAATAAAATCTTGCTATTTGCAACAGTGTGGATGGAGCAAGAGTGTATTATGCTAAGTGAAATAAGTTGGAGAAAGACAAATACCATATGATTTCACTCACTTGTGGAATTTAAGAAACAAAACAGGGGAACGTAGGGGAAGGGAAGAAAAAGAGAGGGAAGCAAACCATAAGAGACTCTTAATGATAGAGGATAAACTAAGGTTTATGGAGGGAGGTAGGTAGAGGGGACGGATTAAATGAGTGATGGGGATTAAGAAAGGTACTTGCTGTGATGAGCACTGGGTATTATATGTAGGTGATGAATCACAAAATTCTATTCCTGAAACCAATATTACACTATATGCTAACTAACTAGAATTTAAATAAAAACTTGAAAAGAAAAGATTTTAAAGAATCCCTCCCCCCAAAAAAACAAGAAACAGAGGGAGGTTAAGTAATTTGTCTAGAGTCAAATATCTAGTGAATGGTGTAGTTCAGATTCAAATTCAGGCATTCTAGTTCCCATTCTTAACCATTCTGCTCTACTGACTCTGATTTATGATAGATAGATAGATAGGTATATAGATAGATAGAGATAGAGATGATTGCAGAGTTGAAATTGTGTTACACATTCCCATTTCCTACCTTTGTTTTGTTTCTAACTGTGTCTTCAGCATTCATTTTGTTGCAGTTATTTTTCTTGATTATTTTAATCCCAACTAGGTATGGAAATAAATATTTCCAGCAAGAAATAGAACATGCTAGTAACAAGCCATTAAAAAATCAGGCAGAAAAAAATGTACTCCCCAACACACACACATGCACACGCACACATGCATGTACAGTGAAGAAGCCAAAAGAAAAAAGTTCATGATTTTAGTCAAATATTGAATCATTTGACATGCAGTTACCCTCACATGAGTTACTTAAATAAGACTCAGTGTATTTAATTGGTTCTATGTGTTTGATTAATTGAATAGAGGCAGAAATAATTCATTGGCAATTAGTTAACTGCTAATTTGTTAACTGGCATTTGTTATGTACTAGAGGTTTTGGGGATTTAGGGATATGTAGGACAAGTCCACAAAACTCTCATACTCATGATCTAGTTGTAGAAGTAAGATATATTTGCATAGAGGAATGTTATGGACTGAATGTTTATGTCCCCTCTAAATCCATATGTTGAAGTCCCTAACCCCCAGTGTGCTAGTATTTTGAGATGGTGCCTTTGGGAGATAATTTGCATTAGATGAGGTCATGAAGATGAAGCCCTCCTGGAGGGATTTGTGCCCTTATAAGAAGAGACATCAGAGAGATTCCTCGAGCTCACTCGCTTTCCCTTGTGCCTTCAAAGAAGAAGTCGAATAAGCACATGGCAAGATGGCAGTCTTGCCTAAAGAAGAGACCGCTGAATGAAACTTACCTTGACAGCACCTTGACCTTGGACTTCCTAGCCTCCAGAACAGTGAGGAATAAATTTCTGTTGTTTAAGGTACCCAGTCTGTGATATTTTGATGTCATGACCAAGCAGACTAATACAAGGAATATAATTTTATAAAGTAGTTTAAGGCAGTGAGTACTTAGTACTTAGTGAAGGACATAATACGTATTTTAGAGGAGAAAGGCATCTAAGCAGCTGTGGGGGTTGGATAAGGCTCCTAGGACTTGGGGGGATTGGGGTGGAGACAGAGGTTGCAGACTCACAAGCAAGAGTACTTAGTGACCATGCAGATTCTAAACATGCCTACTTAGGATTCACATGCTTGGTCTGAGCAAACTGAGCTCCTCTCAGGGCTCTGTGTTTGTCCTTCTCTGTGACTGGCATGTTCTCCTCCTCTTTACATGGCTACTGTTAACATCTGCTCAGCCTCAGAAATGTCTCATCCTCAGGAAGCCTGTATTGGCTCCCAGCCTTCATTATGCTCCCAGTTAGAGTTCCCTGACCTTCTTCAGGGCACTTTTCATAGTGATATTTAAATTATTAATTTGTGTAATATTTTGTTAGTGCCTGTCTGCCTCATTGGACTACAAGCTCTTTAAGTGCCCAGTTTGGATTTATTTTGCTCCCTATTGTGGTCCCAAATCCTGGCACAGTCTTAGTAGGCATTGCATACTTGATAAATGTTTGTTCATTGACAAACTGGACGAATGGCTATCTCCCCCAGCCCCCATGAGGGAGCCCTTACTTGCATAGCAGTAACATATTTTAAAGACACTTTCTCTCTCTCTCTCTCTCTCTCTCTCTCTATATATATATATATATATTTAAGACCTGAAATAAGAACACATATATAATCAAAAGCAAAATGTTATGGTCTCTGAGGGCATTTTTAAAAAGGAGTTTATTTATTTGTTTGAGAGAGAGGAAGGAGAGCAGGAGCGAGGGGAGGGGCAGAGGGCGAGGAACAAGCAAACTCCTTGCAGGGCAGGGAGCCCTACACAGGGCTCAATTCTAGAACCCTAAGATTATGATCTGAACCACAGTTAGACACTCAACCAACTGAGCCACCCAGGAAATCTCTGAGGCCAAGTTTTAAAAATACATTGATTTGCTCTGACCTGTCATAGCCCTCTTTAGAGCTTCAATTTGTTTCTGACTTACAGAAATCTGAGAGGATGGGAACCTACGATCAGATGACAAAATAGACTTTGGTAGAATTGATGGCCGCATAATGCGTGGTTCAGACATCCCTTCAAACTTTTGTAACTTGTCAACTTATCACAGGTTGAGAAAAGGTTTTTTTTTTTTAAAGATTTTATTTATTTATTTGACAGACAGAGATCACAAGTAGACAGAGAGGCAGACAGAGAGAGGGGGAAGCAGGCTCCCTGCTGAGCAGAGAGCCCCATGTGGGGCTTGATTTCAGAACCCTGGGACTGACCTGAGCTGAAGGCAGAGGCTTTAACCCACTGAGCCACCCAGGTGCCCCAAGTTTTTTTTTTTAATTATTATTTTTAGTTTTTTACTCTCTGCTTAAAAATACAAAAATAATGGACTAAACTGCAAACATTTTCACTAGAAGCCCTTTCAGGTACTGGAGGTAAAACAAATGCAACTACATTTCCTTTTTTTTTTTTTTTTTTTTTAAGTGCTTAAAATGGGGCTTATACTCACAACCCTGAGATCAAGACCTGAGCTGAGATCAGGAGTCAGATGTTTAACCAACTGAGCCACCCAGGCACCTCCATTTCTGGGACCTGAGCCCCTTTACTATTTAGTAAGAGAAGTAGGGAGCTAAGCCAAAGGCATTTCTTCCTTTTCTGTTGGGTTTCTCTGTGAGAGTCCTTTGATTGTATTCAGCTACTCCCATTTCCAGATTGCTATGGTATCAGATGTTTGGGAGAGGAGGCAAAATCTGTTTTTAGAGACCTCTAATTGACAGTGAGTTCAGAAACCCCCACCCTAATGGCTTTGAAATAAACTGCTTCTGATCTGTTTCAGGACAGGTTTCTATCTTTCTGAGATGACTCTGGTGGTGACAATCCTACCCAGACTCTCAGGGCTCTAGTTCCTTTTCCCATCCTGCCTCCACAGAGCATACAGCTATTCATGCTCATTCCGTCTGGGTTGTGGAGGTAAGAAAGCTTATTGTGGTCAAAGCCCCTTTTTCCTTTGGACATTTGTGGAACTATAAGGCCTTCCCTAACCAGGACTCTGTGTAGGAGCTAAAAATGGCCAAGTGACTGTTGTCAGTGGTCAAATGATAAAAAACAAGACTAACATATTTACTCGTTAATAACATTTAAGAGACCTTTTCTAATGCAAAAGTCCCTTCCAGCATCTGCCTTACACTCCTAATTACAAGCTGGCTGGTGAACTATGTTTTTACCAAAAAAAATGCCATGAAAAAAACATGACTCAAAACCATCTCACATGTCTAAATGCTGGAGCATGTCTCTTTCTCACTGGTCACTTATTCTATCTGATATTTAATAGCCAGAAAGTAATATTTTTGAAAAGTCTGTAAGCAACCAAATAGGTTTCACAATACTGATATATTAAGTTCATATAGTTTATTTATATAGTTAAGATCATCACTTTGTCCCTGTATATTCTTGCTGTGTACAATATTTTAACAAGTGTAGGAGTATGTTTTCCGAGTTCATAATATATTAGAAACAATATATCAGAAAGAGAAAACCCATTAGAATGAGTGAGAAGTCATGATGGCCATATTGTGATGGAGGATCCAGAGAAATGAGGACAGGCATATTCAAGGGGCACCTGGATGGCTCAGACAGACATTGGGCATCTGCCTTTGGCTCAGGTCATGATCCCAGGGTCCTGGGATTGAGCCCCACCTCAGGCTCCCTACTCTGCAGAAAGCCTGCTTCTCCCTCTCCTACTCCCCCCGCTTGTGTTCCCTCTTTCACACTCTCTCTCTCTCTCTCTCAGTCAAATAAATAAATAAATAAATAAAATCTTTTTAAAAAGGGCATATTCAAGAACTTCAAAGAGAAATAGCAGAGTAGTCGGGGGCCATTTTGTACAGGGACATGGCCCTCTCCCCTTGTACTGGAAAGCAATGCTGTATGACAACCGTGCAGGGTACCAGAATATTCATGGTGTTGGCCCTGAATTGTCAAGCAAAATAAAGAGACAAAGTTATGACAGGTGATCTCTGTTTAAGAGGCAGATAAATATTTAATATATGTTAGAAGTATTTTCAAAGAAAATAATCATTCAGAGACTATAATGGGTAAGTTATGGTTAGCTGGAAAATTCATTTATGTGAAACACCATACTTTGTGATAATGTCAAATAAATGAGGTGAGTTATCTTGTAAGAGTTGAAGAGTACAACTAATACAATCTTGATTTCATAAACATACTGAAATACCCATGAGATAAATCTTCCTCAATAAAATTCAATAATAATACATTATCTCTGTTTCTAACATGCCTGGAGTTGGGGCTGGGAGTAGAGAGGAAAAAAAAAAAAAAGGTCTCTATCCTATATACAAAATGTTTGCACCTGACTGGTTATCTCCAATTTGTAAGCTCTGGGAAAGATAAATTCTCCAATTTGTGTAAACTTCAGACAGTACAATTAACAACGGACTGAAATAATTCAGTTAACAAATGTTTCAGTAGGGCGCCCGGGTGGCTCATGGGTTAAAGCCTCTGCCTTCAGCTTAGGTCATGGTCCCGGGGTCCTGGGATCGAGCCCCGAATCAGGCTCTCTGCTCAGCGGGGAGCCTGCTTCCTCCTCTTTCTCTGCTTGCCTCTCTGCCTACTTGTGACTTCTCTCTCTGTCAAATAAATAAATAAAATCTTAAAAAAAACACTATTAAAGAATAGTATGTAATAGTGTATATATATATATATATATACATATATATATATATATATACCAAAGAAATATTTCAGTAGAATAGAGGAATTGCATTTAAACCACCAAGACTAGAGAAGAAAATCTTAGCATCCTGAAGAGTTTGGCTTACATATTTCAGTCTTGCATTTGGGAAACAGAAGGGTACTCAAATGCTGCATGCATTGGTTTGGATTCACCTGGTTTCTCTGTAGGAGACACCAAGGATATTTTCTCTTTCCTTGTTATTAGATTTGTCTTTGTCTGGCCTCTTGGGTACTATGGAGATAAGTGCTTTGAAATTACCCAGAGAGAAGCAGATTAATGGTTTTGTTTTTCAAATATCTTAGTAAAAGATTCAAAAATTATTATTTGTAAGGTTGTAAGTAAATACTTAATGAAGCATGCCAAATTGAGTATCCTTCCAGACACACTGAATTAGCATCATGGACCAACAACCTACAAAATAACAATATTCTAAGCTAAAGTCAGAAGTTCTTAGGATTCCTCATTTATCTCTGCTTCCCAAATTTCATTCCTGGGAATGTTCCCTGTTGTCTGCTGGACACGTTGTTATGAGTTTGCTCTACCTCACAGCCCATGATGGGGGCTCTATGGTGTTGGTGGAGCACAGGCAATGTCTTATCTATTCAATTTGGGGAGCTTAGCACAAGCTGCTCAGCATCCCAGGGTCTAAATCACTGCACATTTCTTTCATGCATCCTCTACCTGTCCAGCATGATATGTATCTGTCGTGACGTAAGAATGAGTTACTGATGACAACTTGAGTTCCTCTATTAAGTCAAGGAAGACTCTAGAGTGCTGTGACAAAAATTTGCTGATGGAAAAAAGATTTTTTCACTCAGAAATATCCCACCCCACTCCTGCCTGTGTGCCACAAATTCAGTGAGTGCTCCTTCATTTGAGGTCCTCCCTTAGTGGCGGCCCTCTGTAGCCGTTCTTTTTCTAACTCTGATGCCATTGATGAGAGCCCATTTCTTTTTCCACATCGGGTCCACCTGCTTTGGGAGGGAATAGGCTCTTGGAATCCAGTTTCCATATGATTCTCCACTCCAAGTCAGTGATTTCATTGTCCTGGTAGAACTTAAATTATCACATACTACCTCAGAATGTACCCCACTGACTTTTACCCATGATTGATGGGGGAATTGTAGCTCAAAATGGTGCATGGAAATAACCATACGGAGTAATTTTTCTAAGACTTTAGTGTTTAATGCATTTTCAAATGTTTGATCTACCGTGAACTTCAAAATGGTCCTGTGTGGAAGGTACTACAGGGATTCATTTTATCATCCTTATTTTACAGATGAAGAAATTGAAAGAAAGTGAATTATCCAGTGCTCATTCCATCAATTGCCCTCCTGAATGCCCAAGCAGTGGGTGTTATATGCAACTGATGAATCACTAAATTCTACCTCTGAAACTAAAAATATACACTGTTAATTAAATTGAATTCAAATTTTTAAGAAAAGAAATTTTCTAGAATTATAGCCTTTGCATAAAAAGAAAAAAGTGACTTATTCAAAGCTACGCAATTAAGAATTGGCAAAAAGGGGCTCCTGGGTGGCTCATTAAACATCCGACTCCTGATTTTGGCCTAGGTCATGATCTCAGGGTCCTGGGATTGAGCCCTGTGGCCCACTCAGTGGAGGGTCTGCTTGTCTCCCTCTCCCTCTGCTCTCTCTCTTTCTCAGATAAATAAATAAATCTAAAAAAAAAAAAAAGAATTGGCAGAAGGAAAAATGGATGGAAGACTTCTGGGTTGGCCATACTTTCTATTTCTGGCTGCTGGCTCTCTTGGCCATTCTAGAGCATCATGTGATGCTGCAATATGACAACATTAACAACAGCAAGTCAATGCTTTCCTTCAGATATGAAGGTGATAGTATGGATCCCATGAAAGATAGGTACAAAACTACTCATCTTCTTGCCCCTCTGTGACAATGGCAGACATTTCCAAGCTGTTTGGGATTCATGAGCAATGAAGCCTTGACATGGGGTAAAACTAACTGGTCCTCCTGGCAATGAAGTCTTTGACCTGATTAGCATCAGGCTCTATCCAATCAAGATAATTATGTGTAAATGAAGAGATTGATAAACGGCTCACATCAAAGGGTAGAGAAAACCAGAAAATGCCTACAAATGTGTGGCATACCAAATTAAAACTGTATTATGTGCCCTTCCTTATTTGAAATCTGCTGAACTAAATAAGTTTGTTTGTGTATCTCTTCTTTGGAGCAGAAGTTCTGGAATGAAACTGGGCAAAGGCAAGGCACAAATGACTCTCTGTTGCTGGGACTCTGCCTCCCCTGCTTTCCCTTATGTTACAAACACATTTCAAAGGAATCTTAACTCCCACACTCCTGTGGTCCCGCTAGCTCAATTAGAGGGGCCAGCCTGGCCTTTTTCACCGTGCCCTGTGGGAATACCCTTTGAGATCAGTGGGGATCCTAGGGCTGAATGAGAGAATAGAATGAGAAGCTGGCTTCAGGGGACTATTTGATCTCAGGGTTGGGTCATGGTGAGAGCAGACACCGCCTGTGAGGATAGTTTCATGCCAACTGAGGCGATCAGCCTCAGCCAGGCTGACTGCAGTGGAATGCATGCGTTTACCTTAGCTAAACCCTGAATGACTGCCTGTGTATCCTCAATGAGCATACGCAGGGAGTCTAGAGTTCCAGACAGTCATAATGCCAGATCTGCTTTCTGAAGCAGGAAGTTTGTTCAGGTTCCACACTCAAGCTTCCTGCTGAAAATGTTACAGAGAACAAGTGCGCCGTATAACAAACCCCAGAACCCGATCCAGTGGCTGCAGCTACAGGATTGCTTCAACCCCACCCTAACCTTATCCCTATCAGGTCTCACCTAGATCCTGAGAGTACTGGCCTTTTCTCCTACTATCTTCATTGACTGGAGAGAAGAAAGAGAAAAAATAAAGGTGGAGAGAGATGAAGAAATAAAGAGCAAAACAGGGCACAGAGGCAGAATGAAAGATGGGAAATGAGGCAGGTTTCTGAGTAGCTTGTATACCTGGAACAAAAACAAATATTAAAACAGGGCCCTATGCCAAACAGAAGACTTTTCTTTCCTCGGTATTCTTGACCTCAGACAACAAAGTTTCCTTCAGTAGAGACCTTGCCCTCATCCACAAAAACACACTCAAGATTGTTCTCACTACCTCTCATCCTTGGAACCGTATGACTGAAGGCAAATCCTATTCCAATCCAGGCAATCCAGGAGTGCTTGATGGAAAAGCAAAGTGCCCATGCCTCATTAGCTTCAAGGCATGCTTTCCTCTCCTCCTGTGCTAATAAGTGACCACTACAGTATACACAGTGTCACTCTCTATCTGATGCCCACTCTATAGACAGAGCCAGCCTCTCTTTGAAGCACTTTAGTAGGAGACAATAATGGCACAGAATAAGGAAAAATGGAAGGAATGGGCTAGATTAGATGAACCTTCTCCATCTCTATTTGATCTAATTTTTCAGAAGCAAGAAGATTGAAATATAAGAGAAGTAAATAGACCTTGTTTTTGTCATTAAAAAATGAAGGAAACTGTAACATTGGAGCCCATTCTGCTGTGAGGCAAGTGTGTAGAGTACTGATAAATATGGCATACGGTTCAGTGACTAATACTGAGAAACCTCATATAAAAACACAGTGGAGGAAAACAACAAATTAAGGTCCATTTCAACTTAAATTTATGAAGAATCATGGTGTCTCACTTCCAGAAAAAGGAGCTTCAAGAATATTTTTGGCTCTCCTGGGCTGGGAGGATTAGTTTTGCCTAAATTAAATGGCATTAGTGTCAATCAAATGGTGCTTTTTAGAACTATTATCAGGAGATGATAAAGACCATCTCCAATGTGGTCTACAAGATTTTTTGGGAAACATTTGCTTCTGTAGCAAGGCATGCTGCTCTGCATGATCCACATGAGTTGTTTCCATTTTCAAAATGTAAAAAAAAAAAAAATGTAGTACTCTGCTGGGACAGAATTGAAGGAATAAATTATTTTCTGTAGTTAATGCCTCAGGTCAGACACCTTCCTGAATCAAGTATTGTTACTGGCAGAATTGCCTAAAAGCATAATGCATGACTCATGAGCACATATGGCAATGATATTTAAAACAAAGCCTGGTATGGAGTTCCATTTTTACTTATTGTGCCATTTGCACTAATGAGGGCTTCACAATGAAGACCAATACTGCCTGGGTAGTTCTAGCCATGCCTAAGGAATAAATGAAACATTTATTATCAGGAAGACATATCACTCAGTTACTCTTATAAAAATGTAAAAAGAAAAATACAGTGCTAGCTTTTTTTCAAATAGAGGAAAATAGAAAAATATTGATTTATTGTTACTTAATGACTTGATTCCCTCCCTCCCCGCCCCCCCCAACGTACTCTCTGTTAGAACCAGGAGGGCCTGAGCACAAGGCTTGAGGATGTGAGCAAAGCCTGGGTTCAGAGAGGACCATCTCGTGTCGTTCAGGCCCAGAATCCATGGGGAGGCATCAATTCAATTCCAGTGGAGCGAATGTCCCATCCAAACGGAGTGCACAGTATTGTGAAAGTCTCCCAGGCTATGCTTGAATACTCAGAGGCAGAGGGGGCATCATCATGGCTCTAGAGATGTGGCCATGTGAGGGCAAAAACAATGGTTCTCTGGGGAAGCCCATTAACAAGATCCATGAGGGGCCTCAGAGTCTCCATGAGCAGCCGGTGTTCTTTCTAAGGTCTCACCCTAATGGCTGTTGCCATCTCCCTCTGTGCTTCTATTTTCCATCCCTCAGGATCAGGGCAGGATCAAATCGGAGCCAAAGAAGACTTTTTAATCTAAAGTGACATTGGGGTTGCCTGGGTGGCTCAGTGGGTTAAGCAATTAAGCATGTGCCTTTGGCTCAGGTCATGATCTCAGGTCTTGGGATTGAGTCCTACTCAGCGGGGAGCATGCTTGTCCCTCTGCCTCTGCCCCTCCCCCTGCTTGTGCTCCCCTCTCTGTCTCTCTCAAATAAATAAATAACATCTTCTAAAAAAATTTTAAAAACTAAAGTGACATTGGGGCTGGGGATATAATGAAGTGAGTAAGGTGAATCATACAAGGGCAGAGTCAGATTTTGTCTTTACGTAAAATTTCAGATTTTATTCATCATGCATTTGGGGGAATTGCTTTTCTAAAAGCTCTGCATAAAAATATTATTTAAAGTTATCCTGATTACTGAGTTTTATTGAACATCATTAAATTTTGTACCCGAGCTGAGTGCCTCACTTGCATCCCCTTGGTTTCATGTTTTGACTCTTGCTTTGTCTTAAGGTATGATTTAAACAGTTAACAGCCCAAACTGATGCTTCTCCAGTGGATGCTCACGGAGTTTAGAGAACAGTTATCTTTAGGTGGCATGGGACAGACACTATCTGCCATAAAACATAGAAAAGATGCTAAGAAGTCAACAATTTTCTGTGGCTTTGATTTCTGTTAAGCATTAGCCATCTCTTCAAGGACATTTTTATATATGAAGTTTAGTTACAATCAATTGAATTTATTTAAAATTGGAAACCAAACCCAGCCATGTTCCATGCATGACCCAGGCATGGGTTGATTTAGCATTAAAAAATATAGGAATCCATTGCTCTTGGATTTAAATGAATCTAGTCATTTTTATTATCCTCTATTTGCTTGGCAATGAAAAAGATTTTTTAAAGCATAAACATGATAATTGGTTCAAAATTAATTTAAGAGTTACAAAATGAGTTTGCATCTAATATAGTAGAAACAGAGCAGCAAGGAACACTTTTATGTAGAGAAATAGGAAATCTGTCAGAGGAAGGCAGCTCAGAGTGGCTTCTTATAATATAGCCTGCCTTCAATCCCCATTGTGGGGGTGCCTTCCAAGGGCTGGGCTGGGTCTGCGACAGGTGTGAACACAGTCAAGTTTTTTTCTTTTTTTGTAGCAACCTTTTCCGTTTTACATATTTCTTACCCCTTTTGCACCCTGTCTTGATCAGCCTACATGCTCCAGCCAACAGCTTGTGCTTCCCATGCTTCCCTTTGCTTGCTCTATCTCCTTCTGTCAGTCAGGACTGCATTTGACTGCAGATAATCGAACCCTGACTGTATTAGCTTGGTCAAATATAGGTCTATTTTCTCACAGCCAGAGAAAAAGAGTTCATGACTGATAAGGATTATTTTAATCTAGGCCTACTCTCACCCCAAGCAAAATTGGATCAATTGAAAAAAAAAAAAAAGGACAAAAATAACTATTGGTTAGGCAAAGAATAGCATCTGCCACACACTTCATTAAATCTGACTGTTCAATGTTCTGTTCTTAAAACAACTAATTTGGTCCCTAAAAGACATCAGAAAATCTGCTCTAAATGCCTTAAAACCTATTATCTCCTTTAATCCTTACAGCAATCTTACAGCAGTTTGGGTTATTTCACAGAACAAGTCAGAAGCCTGGTGAAGTCAAGTGGTTTGCTTCAAGTCACAGAGTACCTGGCAAAGCATAGCCTTTGGCTGGATAACACTCTTTCTGTTATCCTAGTGTGATGAACAGATATGTGCCTTGTATTAATGGTCTTCAGTATACTCGTTGGAACTTTACTTCTTTCAGTGGCCAATACTTTATATTGGAGGAATAATTTTAATCACGGGAATGTAGGAACTAGGTAACTTTTGAACTGGCAGCTGATGCTGGAGGTCTTGAAGATAATACTAAACTGGGTTTTACAAGAGAGGCTGACAAATATCTCTGCATTCTTGGTGGCTCCATATGAATCAGGATGAAGTGGTAAAAAGCATTCCTTATTCAATCCTTGGTTAAACCTCAGATTCTGAAAGATCATGAAATCCCACCATTACCACAGAGAAAATGTGTTTATGATGAGTGGATCACAAACTTAACAACTTGGAGGACAAAGGCCAAGTGAAGGAAGCTAGACAGAAAGACAAATACTGCATGGTATCACTTACATGTGGAATCCAAACAAACAAACAAAGGTGAACTCATACAATCAGAGAATAGAGAGCCACTTGGTTACCAGGACCTTCGGGGTTGGTGAATAGAGAGACGTTTGTAAGAAGGGTACAAACTTCCGGTTATAAGATGAATAAAGTCTGAGGATCTAATGTTTAACATAATGACTATAGTTGATAACATGGTGTTGTAAAATTCAAGTTAGCTAAGAGAAAGTAGTAGCTGAATGTTCACACACACACACACACACACACACACACACACACAGGTAAACACTTGAGAGGATAGATGTGTTGATTAACTCCACAGGGAGAATTCTTAAAATATGTGTGCATGTGTGTGCATGTGTGTGTGTGTGTGAGAGAAATCATCAGGTTGTACACTCTATCTTACCATGGTATTTGTTAATTATAGCTCAATAAATCTAAAAAAATTAGAAGAAAAAAGAAAAGAAAACCTTCATTACAATGAGACCAATTATGCAAACATTTATTTTTAGGATATTTATATGCTTTCCTATTACTTGTTTTAATTACTTCAGTTTGTGGAATGAATGTACTAATTTCTCCAAAATATGGAACCTGCAACTTAGGTGTGTGGCCACCAGATATCAGACTGCATTAGAGTCACATTCATGAGTAGAACATGAGCTATCTCAACAAACATATATTAAATCCTTCACTGAAAGAGTTAAGCTAAAAAGGATAAATATTATGTAACTATTACAGTGTGTAAATTTTTAAAGGAATAGGGTTTTGGAAATAATTATTGAAATGGTCTTTCTTTTATTGCTGGAGGATCTCAAGATGGCTTTGCTGCATCTCAGAGCATCCCGTCTCCTTCCCGGGGTTTACATTTAATTAACATAAAAATCCTTCTAGCTAGGGAAGTATGTTTCTCTTCTCTGCAACATGTTTCTGTTTCATGTTTATATGAGATGTAAAATTTCAGCCATGTTTAGATTTTATTTTTCAAACATGTCTAAGTAACATACATTCTTAAAACAGACATATTAAGTGGTTTTCAACCCATTGTTTTTTGACTGATTTCATTGCCATTGACATTTTCAGTTCGGGTTGTTTGATGATTTTTTTTTTTTTTTTTTTTAGAGGATCAACATTTCTAGGGTAGTACTATCCCTGAAGAACAGAATTCTTTTTAATTACATTTATTTCTGGCTGACAAAAAACTAGAATCAGTTTCATATTTTGATGGATTTGACCAAATAGTAGATATCTTCACTCAGTTTTTTTTTAAGATGTATTTATTTATTTGAGGGGAGGGGCACAGGGAGAGGGAGAAGGAGATAATCTCCAGCGGACTCCCAGCTGAGTGTGGAGCCCCACTTGGGACTTGATCCCATGACCCCGAGATCATGACCTGAGCTGAAATCAAGTGTCAGACACTTAAACTCACTGAGTCACCCAAGGGCCCTTGACTCAAGTTTTTTAATAAATTTTTATTATCAGAGGTGTTCAAGTAGTAACCATCACTTTACCATTCTTACTCTCATTTTTTCCCCTATTTTGCAACTGCTGTGTTTGTGTATGTGTGTGTGTTTCCTAGAGTTCTTTGTTGCTGTTTTACTTCAGTTTTCCAAATAATTCTTCCTTCATCTTCCTATAACCTTTGCTGTGTCCCTGCCTTCCTCTACTACACCAAAGACAGGTTCTAGCCAATCCATTTGCAGAGGTCCTCTTCTCACTCTCATACTACACATCTTCACTGCACAAGCAGCTCTCTGCATTATTCAGCAGACTTCTGTGTTTGCCTTTTTCTTGCCTGATGCCCGATAACAGATTGGCATTAAAAGCATCTTGGCTTTTTTTCCCTCTATCTTTATTGAGATATAATCAATAAAATTATATATATTTAAGGTGGACAATGTGATGATTTGATATACATATGCATGGTGAAATGATTATCACAATCAAGTTAAGTAACACATCCATCCCCTCCCATAGTTACCTTTGTGTGTATGTATGTGTGTGTTGTGAGAACATTTAAGATTTACTCTCTTAGCAAATTACAAGTATCTAATACAGTATTATTAACTACAGTCACTGTGTTGTATATTACATCCCTAGAACATCTTATAGCTGAAAGTTTGTACTCTTTTGCCAAAATTCCCTCCTTTCTCCTAAAACCTACCCCTGGCAACCACCATTCTGCTCTCTGTTTTGATGAGCTCTACTCTTTTTGCTTCTACATATAAGTGAGATCATATAGTATTTATCTTTCTCTAACTTATTTAGTATAATGTCCTTCAGATTCATCCTTGTTACAAATGGCAGGATTTCCTTCTTTTTATGGACAAAAATATTTTGAGAGAGAGAGAGATATATATTATATATATTATATTATTATATATTATTTATACATGTCATATATAAATATATAAACAAATAAAGAGATATTATATATTTATATATTAATTATATATTATTTATATATGATTATATATAAATTTTTATATATTATGTATATAACATAAATTTATATATTTATATATACTATATATTTTTTTAAATCTATTTTCTTTATCCATTCATCCAAGAACAAACACTTTGGTTGTTTCCATACCTTGGTTATTGTGAATAATGCTGCATTGAACATGGGAGTTAAGATATCTCTTCAAGATACTGATTTCATTTCCTTTGGATGGGGTACAAATATCTCTTCAAGGTTCTCTTTTCATTTCCTTTGGATATACTCCCAGAAGTGGGATTGCTGGGTCATAGGGTAGTTCTAGTTTTAATTTTTTGAGGAACTGTTTTCCATAGTGGTTGTGCCAATTTACATTCCCACCAAGAGTGCACAAATGTTCCCCTTTCTCCACATCTTTGAAAAAATCTTGGCTTTTTAATTCTTAATTTTTTAGGTTAAATTAAAAAGATTTTTGTATGGTCAAAGAATGGCTGCTTTTTCTTTAAATGAGTAAAAAGGAAAAGGGGAAAAAATAACCAAAAACAGCTCTCTACCTAAGCAATGAATATTTGTCTGGTTCTATAAATACCTAAAACTTGAATCAAAAGGGGTGAGCTGCTCTTTTGGATGCTGATGATCCTCAGAGTGGAAACTTATGGACTGATTGTTCCCAAGATAAGCTCCTCAGATCCTCCAAAAGTAGCTTAAGTGTATGAGGGTTGGGGCAGGTGGGGGTGGTTAAATATGTGTTTTTACATTAAGCAGCAAATGGCGTAGTTTTACTGAGGGTATGGTGAGGACACACTATGTTCCTCTGAAGGGAATTTATTGCCATTCTTCAGGTTAATGTTTTTAATATTAGAGTATTTATTACCAGTGAGGTAATGTTTAAATAAAACAATTTGTCACTTTATTATGCAATTGTAAGAGAGCCCAGGCCTTCACGCGTCCCTCGAGCTTAAGCTTAGCTTTTGGAGTTCACTTTAAGCAATTTCATTGCCTTCCTCCTTTATTGGGCTGACTGGGGTATATAAATAGTATGGTCTCCAATAGATAGGGTTGTTCTGGCAGCTGCATGCTTGTCCAATAATGGCCCTTCTCCCATCACTGCCTGGGATTTCTCTTTTTCTCCCAGGGTACTGGCACCCTCGATATACATGCCGGCAACATTTTCCAAATGACCTAGACCTTTCCAGGTCCAAGTAGAGACCAGAGAGCACTTGAGTGGCTCCTTCTGCTCATTTTCCTGGAAGTTGAGATCCACATGTACATACTTTTCAGTCATTGAAAGTGGATCCCATTCTTTGAGTTTGCATCAAGGCTAGAAGGTTTTCTCTAAGACTGACATGGAAAAGCTAATGGTCAAAGAACTTAAGTGTATTTGTCCTGTTTGCTTGGTGAAGGTTGATTGTTTGGGATCCAGGGACACTGATAAAAACAAAACCATAAATTCAGCATGCATCAGCATGTAAGCAGCATTTCCATGAAGATCAATATGCCCTAGAGAG
>RCUC01088435.1:0-27229 GCA_003697995.1 Taxidea taxus jeffersonii | reverse complement strand
AGTTTCTGTAGCAATCTCTAAACAGAGTCCTGCATGCTCTCAGATTATTGTCAAAAGCAAAGAAAGATCTTGAATTTGGTTCTTGCCATGAAAAACTGAACATTGGATTGCCTGCTGGTTTTATAGACTTTTTTTTTACCATGGTGATACTAATTTTATTTCAAATAAAAATATCTTAAACATCTGTGGAGCCTTTGCCCTGTAGTCACTGTTTAAATTGGGAGTCACGTGTTTCTAATTGGGAGCTTTACTGGCACTTTGACTATGAAAGCTCTACCTTATGTAGGAGTATTCTGAGCTTTGTAGAACTTGAGCTTTCTTGACCCCCAAACCCTAAATGCCAGAAGCATTCCTAAGTCTTTGTTACAGCTGCGTGTCTAGTTATACATTTCTAAATCTTCCCTAGGGAGATAGTACCACCTTGGTTTAGAACCACTCAGTCATGGCCATTCTTTGGGTCAGTGCAACTGAGTAGGACTCAGCCACTTGACTGTCATATACCCCATTGTTATACCCCATTGCAGAGAAGAGTAGTTCATTTCCTGAAGTTATTTGAAAGTAAGTATCTTAATATTAAATGGTTACTTTGTAATTGGTCTTTTTATTTTTTGATTTCTAGTTTTCTTAGATCATGGAGAGACAATAAGGATTATAAAAATCTTTTTGGAGGAACTTATTAAGAGTTTCTATTGGGGGGCACCTAGATGGGTCAGTTGTTAATTGTCTCCCTTTGGCCCAAGGTCCTGGAATCAAGCCCCACGTAGGGCTCCCTCCTCAGCGGGAAGCCTGCTTCTCCCTCTTCCACTCCCCCTGCTTGTATTTTCTCTCTCATTGTCTCTCTCTCTATCAAATAAATAAAATCTTTTTAAAAAAGAGAAAGAGTTTCCTTTGGTTCCATTATAATCAGATTTTTCTAAATGAAAAATAGAATACATTTCCTCTTTTCACATAGAACAGAATGTGTGTTTTACCTTGTTGATTGTATTATACAGTTCTCTCTAGTCTTGCTTTTTTTGTGGAAAATTATATCAAATTCTGAAAGTGATTATTTAAAAATATTTTACAATGATAGTGACTTTATAAAGTTTTTCTTTTCTTGAGGCTTGGTTTTATATCCCATGTTGCTTGGCTGGTTTTTATATAGCATTTTATATTAACAGGAGGAGAAAGAATAATAGCTAATACTTTCTGGTGTTTCTGGCAGCTGTTATTTCAACTATGCATTAATACATATATGCATTTACATATATTAAGTCATTTTACAATATTAATTTTACATATATAAATTCATTTATTCCTTATAATTGCCCTATAAATGAAGTATTATTATTATCATTTTATAGATATGGAAAATGAGGCATAGAAAAGTTAAGTAATCTCTCTAAAGTCACAGAGCCATTTAGTAGCAGAGCCAGGAACTATAGCCAAGTTCTAGAACATAGGGCTCCAGAGCATAACCTCTTCAGTCTGTGGCCTTTTCAATGCCAACTCTCTGTAACCTCCTGGAAAACTGTAACTTTTACATTTATACAATATTGCTTTTACTGTTTTTAGCTTTGAATTCTGGTTTGTTTGCTACTTTGATCCTTTACTGATAAGGTTTTTTTTGGTTCACGTTTCCCTCATACATCCATTTATTTTTTGGTCTTTTTATATATTAGTCTCCTAGGGCAGCTGTAATAAACTATCATAAACCAAATGATTTAAAACAACAGATATTTGGAGACTAGAAGTCTGAAAACAAAGTGTCGGCAGAGCTGTGCTCTGTCTCTGACAGTTCTAGGGGCAAATCTGTTCCATTCCTTTCTCTTAGTTTCTGGTGTGCTGGCAATCCTTGGCAGTCCTTGGTTTATAGATGCAACACTCCAGTCTCTGCCTCCGTTGTCCTATGGTGTTCCCCCTGAGTCTTTGTGTCTGTGCCACTCCTCTGCTTAAGAGGACACCAGTCATATTGTATTAGGGCGTACACTAGATGACTTCATGTGGAATACATTGGCAGAGATCTATTTCCAAATAAGGTCATATTCACAGGTACTTCAACAAATCTTTTGGGGGAAAATGTTCCAACCCATAACACTATCACTTTATTTATTTACTCCTTCCTTCCTTCCTTCTTTCCTTTCTTTAGAGAAGGAGAGAGACAGACAGAAAGAGGGAGGGACAGAGGGAGAGGGAGAATCTTAAGCAGGCTCCATGCCCAGCAGAGAGCCCAATGTGGGGCATGATCTCATGATTATGAGATCATGAGCTGAACTGAAATCAAGAGTCAGATGGTCAGCTGACTGCACTACCCAGGCATCCCACACTGTCACTTTATTTTTGTATATTTCCTAAAAACAACATAAAGCTGGATTTTGTTTTTAAAAGCAATATGAAATTCTTTGTTTTTTATAGGGAAATTTGATCCTTTTATATTTAATGATTAACTAATATATTGGTAATTGTATTCCTTTCATCCTTATTTCAAGTATATAATTTATTGTTTCTTCTTTTTAACTTTCCCTTATGCTTGCTTAATGAATTTTCTTTTAATTCCTATCTCTTCCACCACAACTGCCTGAATTTGGATATCTACTAGGCCTCTCTATTTCATCAGTAGTTATATTAACATATTAAATAGTTCTAAATAAATGTATACTTACCTATTAATCTCCTAAAGTCAAAAAATAGCTATTCTAGGGGTGCCTGGGTGGCTCAGTCATTAAGCATCTGTGCCTTCAGCTCAGATCATGATCCCAGGGTCCTGGGATCGAGCCCTGAGTCAGGCTCCCTATTCAGTGGGAAGCCTGCTTTTTCCTCCTTCGCTCCCCCTGCTTGTGTTCTCTCTCTTGCTGTGGCTCTCTCTGTCAAAAAAATAAATAAAATCTTTTTAAAAAATAGTCATTCTAACTCCCATTCAAGACATGAACTTTTGAAAGCTTTTACTTTACTTCATTACTGTCTCTACACCAACAACCTTACCTCTATAACCCTCACCCCACCAAAAATGCCAGGTTTTATACATAAACATTAAAGTTTTCATTCCCAGCTTCTATTACATATTTATATATTATATATATATATCTTTTATTTTCCAATATTTGCCAATTTCCCAGTGTCTGTCATCATTATTACCCATTAGGACTCAATATAAAATGTTATAACATTCATTATTTATATCTATTATTCTTTAATTCTTAGTTTTTAGGTCTCTTCTTTTTTTTTTAAGATTTTATTTATTTATTAGTTAGAGAGAGAGAGAAAGAGAGAGAGAGCACAGGCAGACAGAGAGGCAGGTGGAGGCAGAGGGAGAAGCAGGCTCCCTGCCAAGCAAGGAGCCCGATGTGGGACTCGATCCCAGGATGCTGGGATCATGACCTGAGCCGAAGGCAGCCACTTAACCAACTGGGCATCCCAGTTTTTAGGTCTCTTCTAAAATAATTTTCTTGGGTAAATTAAAAACATAATTTCTGAATCTATACATATCCAAAAAACTTTTTGTTTCCCTTACATATGTTTATTTTGACTTGATCCAGAATTTTTAAATCATGCTTCTTTTCCCCCTAATATTCTACATACCTTATTTCCACATTTTTTTAACATTCCAACATTTTATCACTTCTGGTAATTAATCCATGGTAAATTGAAAGTATAAGTAGAAAATGCATTTAGTTTACCTGACCTACTGAACATCATAGCTTAGCTTAGTCTACCTTAAATGTGCTCAGAACACATACATTAGCGTACAGTTTGGCTAAATCACCTAACACAAGGCCTGTTTATAGTAAAGTGTTGAATATCTCATGTAACTTAATGAGTATTCTACTGAAAGTCAAAAACAGAATGGCTGCATAGGTACAGAATAGTTCAGTGTTTTGGTTGTTTACCTTCATGATCATGTGGCCAACCGAGAGCTATAGTTTCCTGCCACGGTCCTTCATCAGGAGACACTACAGTACCACATATCGCTACCTCGGGAAAAGACCAAAATTCAAAATTCAAAGTACTGTTTCTACTGAATGTGTATAGCTTTTGCACCATCATAAAATCAAAAAAATCATAAGTTGAACCTTCATAAATCCTGTGTTTCTGTGTAAGATGGCCATGGCATTTTTATTAACATTTTCTAACATTGGTTTTACATTCACAGTATCCACCTATTCTGGTTGTTTGCCTCATCTCTCTCCTACAAAAAGCTGTGCTCCCTTGTTTGCTTTCTTATAGAACTCCTCAAATCCCCCAATCTGCACATGAATCTCTTTTTCCTATGGGCAGTGAAGGACTAAGAGCCAATAGAAATTTTTTATAAAATTGACTGGTAGCTATCTTGGGCCTGACCTCTCTTTTGACATGTTGAGAAGGCCTTTTTGTTCTCAGGTGTAAATCGAGATAGGCTGTCTACATCCAACAATGCATCTTTTCTCAGGACATGCCTCTGGAGTCAGTAACAAACCTCAAATTCTCCAAGGATTATACATTGCAAGGTGCAAGTTATAGTCCTTCTGTTCACTCTAAGAGAATTTACTGGAGCCCCTTTCTTCTCTCTTAGCAACTCAGGGATCAATAACATTCTTCTCTGCCTTCTGCAGAGGGAAGCAAGTTCTTTTCCAAACCACCTGTACACTTAGTACCCTCTCCCATCTCCACATGTACAAATGCTGTATTCCCAAGCCTCCACCTACTTTCAGGAGACATGAGGCCTTAGGTACATATGGATGTTCTTCCAGTTTCCTTGTCAGCCATAACCTATTAATTTAATTTTGGAATTTAATTAACATTATGTTTTGGAAGTTGAGCCACCCACACATAGCATATACTCGTGCTTCTATCCTTCATTATTCTCCAAGTATTGAGAATCTAGTGACTTTTTTTTTTTACATTGGAATAAATACTGAAAGGATGTTTATAGGAAAGCAAATCTCTATAATCAACTACTTGAAAAAATAATCCAAACTAGCCTACATATGCTGAACTATATTTAGGATAAGAATCTATTCTTTTTTTTTTAAGGACTTTATTTATTTATTTGAATTCCAAGCAGACTCAGCACTGAGTGCAGAGCTCCACTCAGAACTCGTGTGGGGGAGTTCAACTGGGGTCCATTCGGGACTCAACTTAGGGTTCAACACGAGGCGTGATCTCACAACCCTGCGATCATGGTCTGAGTGGAAACCAAGAGTCCAACTCTTAACCCACCAAGCGACCCAGGTGCCCTGATAAGAATCTATTCTTAAATCCAGTGATGGACTCAGTGGTTTAATTCAGTCTTCTCTCCCTGGTTTTGTGTGACAGATGAGATAGTCTTTGGGGAAGACTAAGTGAAACTAGACTCCTTAATATAAACCAGAGATGTTTTGAAATATATTTAGCAATCATTTGGAAGTATACATTCTAGAGTACCTTTGTTGCTCGCAAAAGATGAGGATAAGCATTAAGTAGAAATATTAGACAAATTATGGGATGAAAATATTTTGTAAGGACCATCTGGTAAGTGCTTGCTTCGGCAGCACATATACTAAAAAAAAAAAAAAAAAAAAAAAAAAAGGACCATCTAGGAAGATAATTATTTGAAACTTACCATGGATATATTAATTCTCAAGTTATGTTAATTTTAACAAAAGTATTAGTATAGAAAGACTGACAACAGAGAACATTTTTTTTCTTAATCAGAGACAGAGAGAGAGAGAGTGAGCACAAGCTGAGGGAGTGGTAGGCAGAGGGAAAAGCAGGCTCCCCACTGAGCAAGAAGCCCACTGTGGGACTCCATCCTAGGGCCTTGGGATCATGACCTGAGCTGAAGGCAGCCACTTAATTGGCTGAGCCACCCAGGCATCCTAAAAACAAATAGTCTATGTATGTTTCATATATTCTATACTTTTAGAGCCTCAATTCAGAAACATTAACTGTAGATTAGTGTTATTTTAGTGGAATATAAGTCTAAACAGTATTTGTATATAATTCACTAGCAAGCAAAACTAGAATCACAATTGCACGTTCTTTCTAAAATCATATAGGCAAACTATATTATATGTGCTGTGTGTATATAAATATTCATTATTTAATAGTACTTTTATAATTAGCCTGGTACCTGGGAATAACAATAATTTTCAAATTCAAATCACAAATGAAAAATTCTAGTGGAATGTAAAGTATACTATGTTAATATTGGCTTAAGTGAATGAATATTTACTGAGGTACATCTTGCTCTTTTATTAATAGTTGTTTCCTAGCATTTAATAACCTGGCAAGTACAGAAGAGGAAATTAATGTTATAGCTTGGACAATTTGTCATTTCCTATTTCAGATTTTTAATATGACTAAATTCTGCTGTGGGAAAAAAAACTATAATTTTATATTTTTATTTTATATACTACTATACACTATAATTTGCCAAAGGTGAATACTGATAAGTGTTTAGAATGGGTTTCTCTTTTAAACAATTAAATTAACACTAGGTATGTCCCTTTGCAAATCAACTTGAACTAAAACTACGCAATTACCTCCCATTTATCTGTGGTTTCTCTTTCCACAGTTTGTTACCCATGGTAAACCAGGGTGCAGAAGCAGATGCTCCTCCTTCTGACATATCATCAGAAGGTCAATAGTAGCCTAGTGTTACTTCATGACACCTGCATCATTCTTCTCATTTCGTCTCTCAAACAGGCATTTTGTCATCTCACATCATCACAAGAAGGATGAAGGCAGTATAATAAAATATTTTGAAGGAGAGAAACCACATTCACATAACTTTATTAAAGAATATTTTTATAGTTGTTCTATTTATTCGTTAACCTCTTTCTGTGCCTAATTGAAATCTTTATCAAAGGTATGTAAATGTTTGTATATACGTATAGGAAAAACCATAGTGTAATAGGGTTCAGTACTATCTGAAGTTTCAAGTATCCACTGAGGGTCTTGGAATGTATCCCCCAACTATTGTAATCAGTTTGTGCTGTCCCATGGAATCATAAGATAAACAAGATGTGATATTGTATTTAAGCATTTTGCAAAAGAGAAGATATAAATACTTATGAGCTTTAGCTGTAGTTTCTAAGTGGGAAAAAATGAGTGCCCTCTGGAAAAAATATTAAATCAATTTTAAAATAATTAATTTAAATTCTAATGTCTAACAAGAAAAATCATTTTTTTTAATATTTTATTTTTTAAAGAAAAAGACTGCACCCACATGCAGGATAGGGGGGAAGGGCAGAGGGTGAGGGAGCACCCTTAAGCAGATTCCACACCTAGCATGGAGCCCAACATGAGGCTTAGTCTCACAACGCTATGGTCATGACCTGAGCCAAAATCAAGAGTTGGCCACTTAACCGACAGAGTAATTCCCAGTCCCCATTTTTTAAAATCTTTATTTGTTTTTACTGACAAGAAAAATCGTAGTAACTTTTGATGTCTTTGGGGTCCTGTCAATGTACTTTTGATGACAGAGTAGGTGATAGACTAACACGAAGCCCTGAAGTACCTAATATGAAATTAAAGACAGTTCAATTAAATTTAAGAAACAGTTGAGAACTTATCCCCAGGCTAAGGAAGTGTTGTGTTGTTTTTTGTTTTTGTTTTTATTTTCCCTCAAAAGCATGTTATTTAAATATGGAGACAAAGCATCAACTAGAGATACAATGTTAATATCCAGCAAAATATCATTAAACATCCCCATCCACCCATTATCTTGGCCAAAATATATATTCTACTTTTAGGTTTTAAGGAAAGAAATTACTGTTGGCCAGAGGATTTAAAGAAAGATAACAGAAGATTTTGAGTTAAGTTTAGAAGGATAAATGGATTTGAAAAGAAAAAAAAAAAAAACAGAATCAGAGAGACTCCTACTTTCTAAGATACAGTACCTCTGTGGAGAAGAGCAGAGGATCTGCTATCAGATTGTCTTGGGTGGAATCCTCATTAGACAATATCCTCACTTTTGACCATGGGGAAATCCTTTGATCCCTGTATGCCTCCATTTTCTATCTGGAAAATGGAAATAATACTATGCATCCACTAGGCTGTTGTGGGGATTAAATTACTTATGCTTACAAAGTTCTTAGGCAAGTCTTGTTACAAAGTCAATGTTCACAGGAAGGGGTTTTATTATTATTATCGTTGTTGTTACAACAGAATACAGTAGTTAAGAGTATGAGATATGAAACTGCTATAGCTGGAATCCAGCAGTGGCTCTGCCATTTACTAATTGTGTTTGGGGGCAAGAAACTTTGTTTGCTTTACCTTGGTTTGGGAAATAAGAATGTAATCTTATTGTCCTCTCCAGAAAGTTTTTGTGAGGATTATGTGAGCCAGCACATATAAAGCTCTTAGAACAGTGTCTCATATTCTAAAGTCTTGATAATAAGCTATAATAGCAATAATAATGGTTATTATTATTATTATTGATTACTGTTATTATCTAAAGCAAAAACTTAGTGCTAGATATGTCAGTTAAGAAACTGAGGATACTATAATTAAGCAAAGCAAAAGATAAACTTGGGTAACAGGACAATAGAAAACTGTGGAGAATATTGAAGGGTTTGAATTTCATCCCTGGCTGAGGGAAAAGACTCTCAGCAAAGTGCCATCTGATCAAAAATAATCATTTAAGAAATTTATATGATGGCTATAGTTGTTTGCTAGCACTGCCACAATAAAATACCATAGTCTGGGTGGCTTAAAGAGCAGAGATCTATTTTCTCACCATCCTGGGGTCTGGAAGTTGGAGATCACAATGTTGCGTGTGTTTCGTCAGGGGCTATAGGGAAGGCGCTACATCAGCCCTCTCTCCTTGGTTTGTAGATGGCCATCTTTTCCTTGTGTCTTCACATCATCTTCCTTGTGTGTGTGTGTGTGTGTCCAGATTTCCTTCTTGTATTACACTAGTCATATTGGAGTAGGGAATATCGGATCTAGTGACCTTGTTTTAACTTGATTACCTCTTCAAAGGCCCCATCCATAAATATAATCTCATTCTGAGATATTGGGGGCTAGGACTTCAACATATAAATTTTGCAGGGAACAGAATTCAACCCATAACATGGATGTAATATGCATATAAAACCTAAACAAAGTATGGAGATCTTGGCATACCCTTCAATGGTTTCTTATTTTAAGAGCCAAATTCTTAGACATTATTTAGTTCAGTAATTAATTTAGGAGAATGAGATTCAGGCCCATTTAGCTCATCTTGGTAAACACAACTGAATTTTCAAATGCACATGGCTTTCCAGCTGGAACACTAACAAACACTTAGTATAAAGAGTAACAAAGCCTTACTAACATCACAGTGTAATATAATGTGAGATATAGATACAAAGCAGCCCAACCAAAATAATTATAATGTATTTATCATAAATAAAAACATTTGTGAGCATCTCTTCTCGGCTTTTTTTCACTAGGTTTTAATGTGGCAAAATATTTGATAAATTCCTAATACCAATACAGCTTGTGAGCATTTAAGATGGTTTTCTCAGTTCCTCTATACAAGTTATGTTTTTCTTCGTGCTCTGCTAAAAGTTCCAGAAAGGATCTAATCTTTCCGCTGTGGGATTATAAACGTTTGTGAGCATTAAATCATATCAAAAGATCTTAATGACATTTTTTACCTCTGCTACTTCTTCTGCCGCTTTTTCCCAGATCATGTGCTGACAAGCAGAGCCTTGACTACTCTGCTGGTCTCTTGACTACTCTTCTGGGCTCTCTGCTCTCCTCCAAACCCATTAATTCCATGCCCAACTGCAGGATTATTCAAAATAAATTACTTCTGTCAATTCCTCACTCAAAACTCAGAATTGCTACCATTTACCTAATAAGAATCAAAACTCTTCAGTGACTTTTCAACATATATCTGATCTGGTACTTCCCGTTTCCCACAACCCTTCCCCTAGCTTAATTGTACTCTTATTTAAATGCTTTTAAACTCATGTTCATACACCTCCACTTGAAAGCCCTTTCCTTTATCTCAAGAAATGTGTTATCGATTGTGTTATCTATCTTATATATAGAAAAACATTATTAATAATTTTATTTGGTTTTCAAGGTTCAGTTCAGGCAATATCACTCACACGAAACAAGTCTGGATCCCTCTGTGCTACAAGGGCATCATTATGAAGCTGAACCAGTTGTTGTTCTTCCTATTACAGGACTGAAGCCCTTGGATTCGTGTTATGGTCGTTGTATGCACATCTATTCTGTCCATTTTAGATAACAGATTCCTTCTTCTAGTTACTTTTGCACTGCACAGAGTATACTCTTAAAATATTGGTGGAATATATGTCACCAATATTATTTTTGCCTTCCACATTGTACTTCTTGTTTTTCATATATTTCATAGTTGACTATGAACTACATCTTTAAAAATACTACAACTCAGAGAAAAGTGGGTTCTGGAATTTTGAGTTAGTAAAACAAGGGACAAATTCTGGCCTGCACTCCTGGGCCTCAAAGAAGCCAGGATGTTGATGCTCATTTTCAAGCTCTATAACTTAAGATCTGCTGCTTCCTTTACTTAGAGATCTCTTTCGCTTGTTGAAATTCAAATCGCCCTTCCAGTCACAGTTCAAGGACCCATTCTATCATGAGTATTTTCACAGCCTTCTAGCCCCATGAAAATGAATTGTACTTGTCTTTCCCCACATCGTTCACATAAGTTCAATTCATCAGCACCTACTATATGACTACATAACTCCCAAATGAATATGCTGTAAATGAAATAGATGTGGTTTCAGGTTCTTACAATCTGGTGGGGAAAACTAAAAAATAGGAGATAACTTCCAAATCAAGCGATAGGTACATTTCACTTACTCCTCCATTATTTTATATACTTCATGTTCATACCTACTGTAATAAGTTGCTTACACATTTACTCCTTCCACTAATTACAAACTGCATGAGATTAAGGAAGCCGTTCACTGTAACGAGAAGCTCATGGCTTGGAGAGGCAGTAAGAGACTCAAACAAACAAAAATGAAGCATGGCTTTGGAGTCAGGGTAGCCTGCTCTAAACTTGATTTTGTTGCACTTTACTAGGCAGTCTTTTTTTTTTTTTTAAGGAATTCTCAAATAGATTTTTTTAATTTACATCCCAGTTAATCTACAGTGTAATATTAGTTTTAAGTGTACAATATTGTGACTCAGTGCTTCTGTACAACACCTGTACTCAGCACAAGTGTGCTCCTTAATCCCCATCACCTGTTTCAGCCATTCCCCCACCCACCTCCCCTCTGGTGACCATCAATTTGTTCTTTATGGTTAAGAGTCTGTTTCATTGTTTGCCTCTCTCTCTTTTTTGTCCCTTTGTTCATTTCATTTGTTTTTTAAATTTCCAAATATGAGTGAAATCATATGGTATTCATCTTTCTCTGACTTATTTTACTTGACATAATACTCTTTAGCCCCATCCATGTCATTGCAAATGGCAATATTTCATACTTTTTAATGTCTGAATAATATTCCATTATAATAACAGATATTTTATATATGTACATCTTTATATACATTTTATATATGTACATCACATCTTCCCTTTTTTTTCAGATCTAGGGTTAGGGTTCATGTTAGGACCAGTATAGGGTTAGGGTTAGGGACAGGATGAGGATTAGATTTAGGGCCAGAGTGAGGGTATGCGCCTGTACAGTTCAGAGACCCCTCCCGAGTGTTGGGTTTAGGGTTAGTGATAGGGTAAGGATTTAAGGGTTAGATGTATTGCTAGGCAGTCTTTTTTTTTTTAAATGTATTTATTTGACAGAGAGAGAGAGATCACAATAGGCAGAGAGTAGGCAGAGAGAGAAGGGGAAGCAGGCTCCCCACTGAGCGGAGAGCCGGATGCAGGGCTCGATCCCAAGACCCCGGGATCATGACCTGAGCTGAAGACAGAGGCTTTAACCCACTGAGCCACCCAGGTGCCCCTTGCTAGGCCCCATTATTTAACTTCTCTAACATCCACCATTGTAATCCATCAAACAATTTTAACAATGTATATTTTGGGTATTTATCATAAAGATTAATTAAGATGGTATATGTGCAGCTGGTAATGGTATGCTTGATGCATGGCTACATACAGCAGGTATCTGAATAATAGTTATTGAATAAAATAATGCACTCATTCTTCATTTCATTTTCTCTTTCTAAAAATATATAGAAAGAATTAGTGTAGATGTATGCAGGCATAGGTATTATGAATACACACATATGCACATATATGTAATTCTTTTTCTAGCAAATTCCATCCATGGGTGTGATAATTGCAAAACTATATTTATATATATAAATGGAGAATTATACTCATTGTTTCAATTTATTTTAGCAAAATTTCTTAAAGGCTGACTTTGAAAACTATTTACAAAGTTGTCAAAATAGTTTTTGCATATTAAACTAGATTAAAAATATATGAATAAGAGGAAAAGGACAAAAAGAAGCTGAAGTAGACAAATTGCATTGATAATGGTAAAGATTTCTTAAAATCTGTTTTATGGAAATCAGTGGTCTTCATTTTTTCTGGATGTGACTAAATTAAAAATAATATGGTTCTGGGACGCCTGGGTGGCTCGGTTGGTTAAGCAGCTGCCTTCGGCTCAGGTCAAGATCCCAGAGTCCTGGGATCGAGTCCCACATCGGGCTCCTTGCTCGGCAGGGAGCCTGCTTCTCCCTCTGCCTCTGCCTGCCACTCTGTCTGCCTGTGCTTGTTCGCTCTCTCTCCCTCTCTCTCTGACAAATAAATAAATAAAATCTTGAATAAAAAAAAATAAAATAAAATAATATGGTTCCTTAATGCATCATGAAGGAAAGAGCTAAAACTGACAATCATATTATTCATACCAAATGAAGTTTTATGGCACAATAAAGAGTGTAGAATTCATTGTCAAAAGACCTGTGTTTGAGCCTGAACTCTACCTGTTCAGATTATTACATTACACAGCGTCACTATGTGACTTTGAGAATGTCATGTAAATTGTCAGATTCTCAAATTCCTTTATCGATAAAGTAGTAAATGTAAAAGTAACTGATAAATTAAGTTCTATGCAAATTATTTTCATTCCTTTTTTACATTTAAATAATTTATCAAAGGCAGGGGGAAGTAAATAAAAAGAGAAACAAATTACTGTGAATTATTGTTGAAGTCCGCATGCTTACAGTTTTAAGTTTTCTAAATAGTTCCTAAGAAGCATGGTGTTGGCGAAGGAGGGTATATAATTATTTAGACCCGGATTTCTAAGGCTTGATGCTATTGACATTTTTAATCAGATAATTCTCTGGTGTAGTGTTGTGGGGGGAGGCTATCCTGTATGTTTTATGAGGTTGAGCAGGCCAGATGCCCATTAGATGCCAGTAACACCGTGACAATAAAAAATGACTCCAGACATTGCAAATATCCCATGCAGGGCATTGCCTTCTGTAAAGAACCACTGATCTAGACAGTTAGCTGAAGCTTCTTTATTTGTCCCTGAATAGACTTGACCCACAGGTGACGAAAATAAATTGAAATATTTTTCACCACAGAAATCAGAGATGCACACATTTTTTTTATATAAACAGATGGTATCATCTCATATGCCTAATTTCCTTTTTGGATTATATCTCATCTCGCAGGAAAAAGCACAAACATTATCTTGTTGACTGTATCAGAATGTAATAACATTTATCAGTAAATCAGTGAACTCATTTAAGTCTGAAATGATTTAATGTGGTTTCTTTTTTTTTTTTTTCCCTGAGTAAAATACTAACTATAGTGATGGTTTAGGAAAAATATTTGAGATTATCTGTATGATGTATACTGACTCCCACTTTTTCTAGTATCCTCCTTGCCTCAAAGTGAGCTTGAGCAATATATTCTAGGAACTTCATTTGTATTCATATATCATTTTGCTGATCTTGAAGAATAATTCTAAATTCAAGCCCTAAAATCACTCGTAGAAAAATAAAGTATCATCAGCTGAACAACCAAATATTTTTTATTATGACAGTATGTTTTCTTTTGTCTATAATTTTCTTTTGCTGTTTTTGTTGTAAAATTTATCTAAAAGAAAAGAGGAGAAACTATTTTTCCTTTGAAGATAGTATTATTTTTGCTTGTCTCGATTTTTTATTTAAATTCTAGTTAGTTTACATACAGCGTAATATTAGTTTCAGGAGTAGAATTTAGCGATCCATCACCAGCACTCAGCGCACATCACAATTGGTCTCCTTAATGCCGATCACCCATTTAGCCCATCCTCTGACCACTTCCCTCCAGCAACCCTGTGTGTTCTCTGTAGTTAAGAGTCTGTTTTCTAGTTTGCCTTTTTGTTCTTCCCCCTACATTCACCTGTTTTGTTTCTTAAATTCCACATATGAGTGAAATCATATAGTATTTGCCTTCCTCTGATTTATTTTGCTTAGTCTGATACTCACGGCCTCCATCCACATCAATGCAAAATGGCAAGATTTCTTTTTTTTTTTTATGGCTAAGTAATATTTCTGTGTGTGTGTGTGTGTGTGTGTGTGTGTGTGTGTGTGTGTGAAAGAGAGAGAGAAAGAGGGTGTGTATATCACCTCTGCTTTATCCATTCATCGGTTGATCAACATTTGGGCTCTTCACATAATTTGGCTATTGTTGACAATGCTGCTGTTGGCATGTATGTATCCCTTCAGATCCGTGATCCTTTAGGTAAATAAATAAAAAATAGTCGTGCAATTGCTGGGTTTAAGTGTAGTTCTATTTTTAACTTTTTTAGTCACCTCCACACTCTTTCCCAGAGTGGTTGCACAAGTTTACATTCCCACCAACAGTATAGGAGGGTTCCCCTTTCTCTGCATCCTCCTCAACATCTGTTGTTTTCCTGTGTTGTTAATTTTAGTCATTCTGACAGGTGTGAGGTGGTATGTCATTGTGGTTTTGATTTGTACTTCTCTGATGATGAGTGATGTTGAGTATCTTTCCATGTAACTGTTATCCATCTTTATGGCTTCCTTGGAAAAATGTCTATCCATGTCTTCTGCCCATTTTAAATTAGATTATTTGTTTTTTGGGTGTTGAATTTTATAAGTTCTTAATAGATTTTGGATACCAGCCCTTTATCAGATATGTCATTTGCAAATATCTTCTCCCATTCCATCAGTTGCCTTTTAATTTTGTTGATTGTTTCCTTCACTGTGAAGAAGCTTTTTATCTTATGAAGTTCTAATAGTTCATTTTTGCTTTTGTTTCCTTTGCCTCTGAAGACATTTCTAGTAAGAAGTTGCTATAGCAGACGTCACAGAGGTTGCTGCCTATGTTCTCTAGGATTTGGTTGGTTTCCTGTCTCACATTTAGGTCTTTCATTCATTTTGAATTTATTTTTGTGTTTGGTATAAGAAAGTGGTCCAGTTTCACTTTTTGCATATTGCTATCCAGACTCTTAAATACAGAGAGCAAATGGGCAGTTACCAGAGGGGAGGTGGATGGGGGATGGGTGGACTATATAAAGAGGACTTAGAGTACACTTGTCCTGATGACCACTGAGCGCTGTATAAAATTCTTAAATCATATTGTACACCTGAAACTAATATAACACTGTATGTAACTTAGATGTGAATTTTTTAAAAAATAAAATTTTAAATGTAGCAATTAGCCCGTATATTACTCAGAATAAAACCATGGTACTTGCTTTGGCCAACAAGACTCTATCATCTTCTCCATATCCCTTTTCCCTCTTCTCCACTCTCCAGGTCACCTCTCAAGTTGTTGTATTCTTCTCCCACTTGCTCATTCCACTCCAGCCACACTGCCCTCTTGGCTGCCCCTAAAACACACCAGGTATATTTCTGAGTCAGGCCCTTGCATCTAACATTCTTCAGCCTCATATAGTCTTCCATCCCACTACCTTTTGATGGTCCCATAACTTGCTGCCTCCCTATATTGAGAATTTGCTCAAATGTTTTTTCACCTTATCGGTGAAATTTCCCTTTCCTTTCATATATATATGTATATATGTATATGTATATATGTATATGTATATATGTATATGTATACATATATGTGTATATATGTATATATACACACACATGTGCGCACGCACACACATACAGTGGTAATATATAATATATATACTATATATTATATATTACATATTATATATTATATTATATATATATATTAGTATACACAAATCTTACTCCCAAGCTAGGTCTTCCCTAACCTCTTTTCTGCATTTTATATTTATATTTATAAACAAATAAAAGATATTTGTTTGTTTTCTTCTTCCTCTGCTAGATGGGTGCTCCATCGTTTCGGGGACTTTTGTCTCTGTTGTTTATGAATATATCCCCAGCTCTTGGGAAGGAGCCCAGCCATAGCAGATCTTCATGAATATTGTTGAATAAATATGTTAGACACTTGAATCAAAAATGAAAGCAGTTCCTCCTCTTGTCAGGGAGACAGAGAGACATTTAAAGAAAAGATTATTTAAAGTGTCATTTGAAAGAAGTATGAGTACAAAGAGGATGAGCTTTTCAACAGAAAGCTCAAGGGTTGAGAATGACTTTACTCTGTAGGCAACATTGGAGCTGAGTATTTAAAAATTAAATGGCATTTGCCAGGTGGAGAAGATGAGAGTGTAGGGCAAACAAATAGAAACAACAGAAACACAGGTATAGATGTCTGAAAACACAAGACACATTAAAGGGACAATGAGCAGTTGTGAGTACAGCCTAAGATAATTAGAAAGGCAAGCGGGTAAGTCAAGGGAAGGTAATTTGGAGCTGACTGGAAAGCAAAGCAATTTTCTCAAATTATCAAATTAATAAATTTCAAATTGTAGAATTCATCATCTTTAGTAATTGGTTCTAATTTTCCCAAGCCCTTAGCTTGTCTACATTAAGTTACTTTTACATACCAGTTAAGTAACAGCAAGTTGAATAAAATTATTCCATATTATTCTTAGTAAAAAATATTCCTGACTCTCATGATCTAATACTCTATATAAAAATAAAGGCACTATATTCTATGCAATGTATCTTCAAAGATAAAGATATTAGATTTTTAAAGAAATGAAGTGGAATTAGGGAAAAATACAAAAGTGTGGCTGCCAAAGGTGTGTGTCCTCTTATTCTTTTATCATTGGCTTTCTGATTAAGAAAAGGTATATTCGCAAGCTAATTTTCTTATTGCACTCCTTGTCTGCTTATCTGTCTCTCCATTAGACAGTCAATTCCAGTTTAGTGCCTGGTATATGCACAAAGCTTTAAATAAGATTTGTTGTTGGGTTGAAATTGCATCCAGTGGCCTACCTATTTACACATACACCTACAGATCTTCTGAAATTTGCTAATTTCTTGCTGTGTTTAAGAGACTGAGCTAAATTCTGTTAAACATGCAAGGAGAAAAAGGATGAGAGAAACAGAGAAGAAAGGAAAAAAGATAAAGAGAAAGAAAGAGGAAGGGAGAGAAGGAAGGAGGAAACAAGGAAGGAAGAGAAAGATAGAAGGAAGGCATGAAGGAAGGAAGGAAAGTAGGAAGATAGGAAAAGAAGGAACCGGATGCCTTCTCACCATTCAAGAGAGTTTGGTTGTTGAGAGCCTATGATGAGTCAAATTCATTAATATGTTTTGCTTCAAACAACTGTCCAAAATTCCTTCTTTTTGAAATGTTGTATTGTCAGAGATCAGAATAATTTATTAATCTGGAATCTCAATAATTTTATGGACCTGGTTTATGATGAAAGGCAGAAAATTTTTACTATTTACTAATCTAATTTAAGATCTTTTCTTAAGCCTATTAATATAATTTTCTAATTAAGGAGGACACACTTTAAAGTCTAGGACATTATGGTAAGCATCAGGAGTCTCATCAGTCAATAATAGAAGAAGGAGCTTTTAAAACAGAGAAAATATTCAAAAGCATGACTCTTGAAATTCTTCAATATCTAATCATGGCTTCACTCTCAAGAAGCTTATAATTTAATATGAAAAGTAGACATACTAAGTAAAAATCAACAGACAGTATATGTCTAGCTTTAATATGAGATGCCATTAAATACAGGTGAGAGATGCACACTCCAGAGGGTTAGTCGAGGAATCCATAGAGGAAGCAAGACTTTCAATGAAGCTCTAAAAGTCATATAGGATTTTGATATAGACATATTTGAGGGAGAGAGAGAGTCTTTGCTGGGATAAGCATATCAATAGAAACAATAGCAATAATAATAATAAGTAATAGAAAGAATATCTTCCACTACTATCATTTATTGGGTTTGATGATGTTCTGGGCATGGTCCTAAGTGCTTTATGTGAATTACTTTATTAAATTTTTATAACAGGCCTCTAAGGTAAAGGATGGAAATTACAGATGTTGAACTTGAATCTTAGTGATTACAAGTGACTCCCCAAAGAAACATTGATGTGAACTAGAGTCTACCCGGTTCCATGCATTATTTAATTAAGCACTAACCTTTTCTGTTCAAGTGAAGAGTATGTTTTGTGAGGAAATGGAATGTACAGCCGGAAATATACTTTGGAGCAGACCCTGGATACCAGTTCATAATATGGTTTGTGCACCTGTGTGTGGGTTTCTGGCCTTTTTCCTATAGAAATGGGGACATTCTGGTAGTATTCATTTGAAAAGGTTTATGATTTATTACAATGAAGGGACTATGCCATAGACTGGGCAAATTGAAGGCAGAAGTCCAATTAAGAGTGGGCAGAGAGTGGACAGGGGGAAGGAAATGTAAAAAGAAAGGAAAGTGAACTGGGAAACTTTGGATCTAAGGCTCTCCTTAATTCTGAACTCACTTACATTTTGGGGGAAAATATCAGAAGTTAAAGTTGCAAAAATTTTTTAAATTCTAAGTTTAGAAATCTATGCTTGCAAAATGTGCATCTATTTTGCTGGGGTAGGGGATTAAGGCAGAGAAGTAATTTAACCCACAGTGCAGTAGAGAAATTATTAGGAGCCAAAAAAAGCGGGAGGCGGGGGCAGAGAAGAATTAGAGAGGGAAGCACAACAGATAGAGAGGTGGTTCATCTCAGAAATTCCATCTGAAAACCAGGCACAATAACACAAAGCCATCCCCACATCTATAGATAAGTGAATCCTACTAAAGGCAGGTACAAACAGGACTCTAGGCAAGTAGGCCAGGTAAGTGGCAGGCCTTCTCCCAAGGACAGCACTGAAGTGCAGTAAGAAAACAACTTTCACAGTTGCTCAAGAAGCAGCCAAAAGTAGTTTTAACCTGCGCTTTGCAGGACCTTGATGAACCTTTGCTGCTAGCCATTCCAAGATTGAAGCTGGGCCACTTGCAAAGGGCTGGAGACGGGCTCAGAATTTCCTGGTAGAGTCAGGAAAGAGTTTACAGAATTTGTGCAGATCAGATCTTTGTTGTCTCTAAGCTTAAATACCATTAACTAATTAAAACAAAATCTTATAATGGTCTGACTCAGATCATAAAATGTGTTCCTAGTGTGTTAAACATGAGTCTAAAAGCTAGGCTTGCCTTCTTGGATACATGTTAAGTTCCTACATGGTGAGGCCAGAGTTTTAGTGGTTTGTAATGTAGTTTCTATAAAATGGGGTATTGGTGGGTTTTTTGGTTTGTTTGTTTGTTTTTAAGGAGATAAAGACATGAAAATAAATCAACTGCATTCCTGGGCTGAGGTGTGGCTCTACTTACTAAGAAATATATTGTTAGTTTCCAGCCACAGTCCCATTTCTCCTGCACTGAAATCTAATGTTATAAAATATTTTCTATTAAATTTGATAGATTTAAGTAAAACTACATGATGTGCTTCCATCAAAGGAAATGAAAATCATTCTTCAAAGTGGAATCAATTTGCAATTGTGACAGATGATGTTTTTCAAATTTAGCTGCAGTTCCACAATGGCACTTTGATGTCGTTGAAATAATTGACATAAGAAGCAATTCTCTATTTTAAACTGTGTTCTACTTTCAGTTTGGTTCTTCATAATAGGAACACTCCATGGGGTCCTGGATTCTTCAAGTTTTTATTTTGCAAGCTACTTTGCATCATAAATAAAAATCTGCTTTTTGTAAAAGGAATTTCTGATTTTATAATAAAAAATGTTTTCTCACTTTTTTATACTGGAAAAAAAAAGTCCGTGCTTCCTTTGAGCAATTAATGTATATTGATGCATACATTCTCATTTATATTATATCACACATCTTAGTTGACAAGTAGCTCTATTCCAAGCAAACATAGATTGCATTTCATTTTTATTATTTACAAAAAAATTTCCTGAAGACTAAAGAGCCAAGCTAAATGCTCAATTTCTTGCAGCATTTCTGGGGAGAATCCAAGCTGAGATCATCATAAACTTGAAGCAAAAGTGGCAGAGAAGAATCAATAGGCTGACATCAAGCTCTATTGCCCCCCCCCCCAATCTGGTGGCATCTCTGTGGAGGCATGGATACCCGAAACCCCACCTACTGAAAACTCCTAGGCAGATTCAGATGTTCTATAGTGATAGCTTTGAAATCTTCATTCTCTGGTTTTTGTGGGTTTGTGGCAAATTTCCCAGTGGTTCTCAGAAAAATGAGAAAATAGGAACAGTGCAGTGAATTTTTCATAAACATAAATATATTTCTGTTAAAGGACTGCCCTTTAAATAGGAGATTGTCCTCTTCTTAAGCTCCTTCTTTATAAAATAATTATTATTGTTAATAGTAGGCTGTTTATTGTTTTTAACATCCTTTCTTGGCAAAATGAAAAGTTGTCAGTCCTGTGTTGGTTCCCACTTGTTTTTCTTTGAAACCATGCTAAATATCAAAAACCTGGAATGGGAATCACTACTGTAGAACATACCAGTGGGAACTTTGGTGAATTTTCTTTCCTCCAGCCCCATGACTTAAAAAGGGTCATGTACAACTTATTACTTCATTTTTTGTAAGTAGGCAAAGTAGCAAGAGTTCTGTTAGAAGTCTCTTGCATCTAAGACATTTTTTCAGATGATAAGCATTATATCCTGGTTTCAATAAAACACCAGGGGACTAGATTACAAATATCATTGACTACTGAAATATGTATTACAACACAGAACTCAATGTGGTATTAACATACCTGTCATGATTTTATCATTCCTCAATCTGAATCCATTTTACAGTGCAGATTAGCTAGCTATCTGCCAAAACTGAGTTTCATATCACTTAGTTATTTGATAAGATGTTTCCAGATTACTCCATCCCTTTGTATAACTTTCAGTGAAAAGATTTAGTATCTAATGCTCACATCACTGAAAACTACTGTAATTGCCAATGTCTTCCGGTATCCTAAGATCACTGGAAGTAACGAGAAACTGATAAGATTGAAAAGTGCCCTATGTGATTTGACACTGTCTTGAGAAAACACAAGGTGCCTGTGAGTCGTGTTCTACGTGAGTTGATGGTACATTTGATATTCTGTTGCTTTCTTTCCCTTTTCCCCTTTCCAGTGAAATCAGATGAGTTACAGACAATCAAGAAAGAATTAACCCAGATCAAAACGAAAATTGACTCCTTGCTAGGGCGCCTGGAGAAAATTGAGAAGCAGCAGAAGGCGGAGGCAGGTAAGTGAAAAGGATTTGTGGCCTAAGACATGTCGCGGTTAAACCAGTGAAACAGTGTCAATCACAGGGACAGCTCAGGGCCAGGGTGACACCGAGTTTAACAGGTTAATGCAGACACATGAAGAAAGTGTTTAAGCCAAGAGTTGCAACAAGAGTTTTTACTCGTTAGAGAACATGAACCAATTTGTCTAAATTTCATATTTTTAAACAAGGAGAAAAGTTTTGATGATAACCAGCATAATTGTATCATAATTAATAGTTAATAGCTCAATATCAAGAATCCTTTAAGAAAATAAAATCAATTACTGGAATAATACTGTCAGACTAAAATAATGTTCATATTTAAATAAACTAACTGCAAAATATAACAGATTTCAGAAATGAAGATTAGAAAGCCCAGCCCCTACATGGCTACAGCTCTGTAAATTCTGGCCACCCCCGGCCAAGTCATTTGATTATATCTTTTACAACTTAATGCCCCTTCTCCTTTGAATTATTAGCCTTGACCCCGTTTCTCTTCTAATACAATTCTAATGTCCTTGTCATGTGGCTACAGATATTTTTTAAATCATAGACTATGAGAACTGGGATACGGTTAGAGCTGAGCAAGTACACAGTTTGAAAATCATGTTCTGCAAGGCCTCACATACCTCAGAGGCTCCCTAGAGATAGGATGAGGGTTAGAAGGAGGCCCAGGAGGTAGATGAACTCATGCCTCCTCCAAATCCAGCCCTTGCTCTACCTGTGTATCGATTTTATTGTTGGGTTTCAACATAAGATTTTGTTTGCTTAAAGAACTTCACTTTTTAGGGATGCCTGGGTGGCTCAGTCAATTAAATGTCTTACTCTTGATCTCAAGGAGAAAAAAAAAAAAGAGCTTCACTTTTTAAAAAATTACAGTTTTTTTGTTTTTTTTTTTAAGATTTTATTTATTTATTTCACAGACAGAGATCACAAGTAGGCAGAGAGGCAGGCAGAGAGGGAGAGGAGAGCAGGCTCTCTGCTGAGCAAAGAGCCCGATGTGGGGCTGGATCCCAGGACCCTGGGATCATGACCCGAGCTGAAGGCAGAGGCTTTAACCCACTGAGCCACCCAGGCGCCCCAAAAAATTACAGTTTTGAAAGCCATTGATCAAATCCAGCTTCCTCATTTCACAGATGAAAAAACAAAGGTTCATGGAGGTAAATTGATTTTTCCATGGTCACTTGACTAGTGAGTGATGGACCTGGGTCTCAAACCACAGCTCATGAGTGACTCCGGTGCTCTTCCCATTTATAGTTTTAATCTCAGGTCCCACCTAGGACCTGGTCCCAGGATTTCGCTGAGGTGAGGCTTCCTGGTTACTCCTTACTAATGAGAGCTGGCTGGGGTCCTGGTGCTCCTGAGCTACACAGCAAAGAGGAACCCGCCTGTGTGTTCACTGTATCACCGGGGTGAGGACTAGAGTTTTTATCTCCTAGTGATGAGCCATGAAGGACTCAAAAGTAAAGAAAGCAGATATGAGTTGGTGGCACAGCATAGTGAATGAGAGAAATAAGCTCTGGTTCAGATTCTCACGCACCACTGAATTAGCCTCATTTTTCTCATTTATAAAATAAAGATAGTAATCCTTAGCTGGCATTGTGAGAAACAAATAAAGTATCATATGTAACTTATACAGCACAGTCATGAGCAGGGAATAAAGGCTCAAGAATTGGAGCTGTTTGGCATTGGCAGTAATGCAAGCATATACAGGCAAATGAACATTTCCTACTATTTTCACACAACCCATTTTTAAAAAACATGAGCTGTATACCTGGCACATGGATGGCAGCTTCTCACTAATGTGGATGGGCAAGAGTAGATAAAACAATCATTTTATTTAAAAATTTCTATTATTAACATATTTTCTACTGAGAAAAGATACGGGCAAAAGATCGGAGTAGACATTTTTCTAAAGAAGACATACAGAGATGGCCATGAGGGACATGAAAAGAAGCTCAGCATCACCAGTCACCAGGGAAATGCAAATCAAAACCACCAGGTAATATCACCTCACACTTGTCTGAATGGCTAGGATCAAAAAGACAAGAAACAACAAGTGCTGGTGTGGATATGGAAAAAAGGGAACCCTGGGGCACTGTTGGTGGGATTGTAACTTTCCACTATGAAAACAGACGGAGGGTCCTCAAAAGATTAAAAATAGAACTACCAAAAAAAAATAAAAATAAAATAAAAATAGAACTACCAGATGATCCAAAAATCACACTACTGGGTATTTATTTGAAGAAAACAAAAACACTGCCTACCCTTCTTAATACAGAAACTTAAACTTTAGGAAGTTTTTTATATGCTGTCTATGGCACTAATCTAAAGTGTTGCTGTAACTGAAATATCCTGTGATGTCGCCTAAATCAATATTTCCCTTTGAGGAACTTCTGTGAAATTCGTTATTATGTAAAACAACCCTTACAGCAAAGGACTTTGATAACCAATTTGCACTTCAGTTTAAAGGATTATGGAGAACTCATTTAAATATAAATCACCTCAAAGAGAAAAATGTGATCCTTATTCTATCATATTATACCTTCCAATTTCCTGCAATGAATAATACCTTTCACATATCTTCTTGGAAGATCATCTATAAATGTAACACCAAAATTCAAAGCTTGCGTTTTCTTTTCATGAAAGGCTGTCACCTTATTTTTGTACGTGTTTAAACTTTCCCAGTCATGAGAGAGTTATTTTTAAAATGATAGGCTTAATCTTTTGATATTTATGTCTTTCTTACTTTAACATGTTAGGAAGAAAATGGAATTATTTAATTTGTAATTTCATTCACTTAGTAATTGTCTCCTGAACAGCATTCGTATTTATGGAGATAAAATGATTACTTTCTATATTTTCTTTATGAAAAGAAATCAGGGTTGTAAGGAAAGAGTCAAGACTAGATTATAGAAAGTAGAGAGAAATAAAATAAAATTCTTAAAAATACTCAATATTTCCTTACTAAATTTAAGAGAGTACTCATTTGAATGCTTATTTGGTTGCTAAGCTAATTATTTTGTAGCTACCTAAGGTCTATATTTCATTATTACTCTTTTATACATCTCTCATTCCCAATCTTAGTTTTTTGATAATGAAAGTTTCTAGCATAGAGCATGGGCAGGAAGGAGATGGAAGGTCACAAACCAAAGACTGGAAACCACACAACAATGGAGATTGTCCAGTATTCAAGCTTCATACTATCTTTTTTTTTTTCTTTTTTGTTTGTAGTGAATGTCTAAGCTATAAGGAATAATTGTAATGAAGTATAATTACTTGACTTGGGGTTCTCTATACTTTCAACTGCTTCTAATTGGTATTTATATGGTGTCCTGTCTCCCTCTTTGAGATTGTAAACTTCCTGAGCATAAGGTCATGTGTTCTCTTCCTTCTCTAACTCCCCAACAACATGTACCATGTACCAGGCACCACCCGGCAAGTCATCTCAACCCCTCAAATGTAAACTAGAGGAATTGATTATGACCTCAAACATACTCTCCTAGCTTTTGAATTACAGTTAGCATAATTCTACAATGCATAAGTTATTTTTTTTTCTTGAATAATTCAATAAACATAACTTTGGGATATAGGGACTATGTAGGTTATCGAAAACAACAAATAACACTTATATCAGTGTAGCCTACAGTTGTGCCTCACTCCTGGATGATTCTTCTAAAAGACCCACGTATAAATGGCCACATAGGAATGGCACAATTTACATGTGGTTCACACAGCAATGTTAAATGACAAAAAAGGGTAAAAGAGGCAAGAAGGAAAATTAGGAACGGGGTATCATACAATAGGCAGAATTAATCCACAGGCAACTACATTTTTTTTTAAAAAATCAAACTTCGGGACGCCTGGGTGGCTCAGTTGGTTAAGCAGCTGCCTTCGGCTTGGGTCATGATCCCAGCGTCCTGGGATAGAGTCCCACAATGGGCTCCTTGCTCAGCAGGGAGCCTGCTTCTCCCTCTGTCTCTGCCTTTGCCTGCCACTCTGTCTGCCTGAGCTCTCTCTCTCTCTCTCTCTAAAAAAAATAAATAAAATCTTTAAAAATAAAATCAAACTTCAAGCATAAAGTCTCTGATATGAAAAGGCAAGTAGAGATTATGTAATTCAATTTTATTCTCAGTGATGTCCCTGATACACTGCAAGCCTGTCCTGCTTGGAAATTCCTATGATAATAGCCAATGTCTGACCTCAGCATTAGAAAGGTCACAAACCAGGTCCCATAAGATAAATTCATCCCCAAGATGTTTGGTAAAACATACAGAATTTTAAAAAATGACATCCAAGATGGGGTGCCTGGGTGGCTCAGTCGTTAAGTGTCTGCCTTCTGCTCAGGTCATGATCCCAGCGTCCTGGGATGGAGCTCCACATAAGGCTTCCTGCTCCGCCAGAAGCCTGCCTCTCCCTCTTCCACTCCCCCTGCTTGTGTTCCCTCTCTCTCGCTGGGTCTCTCTCTGTCAAATAAATAAATAAAATCTTTAAAGAAGGGGCGGGGGGCACCTGGGTGGCTCAGTAGGTTGAGCATCTGCCTTTGGCTCAGATCATGATGCCAGGGTCCTAGGGTCAAGCCCCACATCGGACTCCCTGCTCAGCGGGAAGCCTGCTTCTCCCTCTTCCACTGCCCTGCTTGTGTTCCCTCTTTCTCTGTGTCTCTCTCTGTCAAATAAGTAAATGAAATCTTAAAAAATATATATAACACCAAGAATTATAATATTACAAATAAATAGCAAAATACATAACTGCTTTGAAAAGTTGGAATCTTTCCATATTGCTGTCATTTTATGCTTGCCATACTCTTTTCAGTTTGCTAGTATTTTTATTTAGCCAGTTCACACATGAATGTTATTTACTGGGTTGGTTATAACTGGGTTACTTACTGGGTTGCATTTATGTCTCAGATGCCTACGATAGGTTCTCCTTATAGGGCACCAAACCAAAGTTCTTTTGTTTTCACTTGGTTTGGTTCCCTGAAACCAAGATAATGTGTCATCTATTGTGGATGTAACAGCCAATTAAATATTTTAAAAGAGCTATAATATTCTCACTCTCAACCTTTAAACGGAGAGTCAACATAATTGGCCCACAGATGTTCATCTTAGCTGTATTCAAATTTTTGTCAGGACATCTTTGAAGCCGTCTTTTCTCTAGATAAATATCAGTAATTTTTTCAGCTGCCTCTCATGAATTTGGTTTTGCATCTTGAACCATTGTCATCTCTCTTCTCTGGTCTTCTATAGTTTGTCAACTGTGTATTGAGGTACTCAGAATGGAAAACATTGCTCCAGATATGATCTGGAGAACCTATAACGTGCTCCTTATAATGTAACTATTTCACCTATAATGTGACTATTTCTGTTCTGAATACCTTACTGCTAGCATTTGCACTCTGGATTAAACTGGTGATGTTTCTGGTTACAGATATTGGATTAAATACATGAATTGAGCTCTGTTGTCTCCTGAAACTGCATTAAAATGATAGCATTTAAAAAATAAAAACCCCTAGACATAAAGAGAATGGGAACAGAATTTTAGAAGCTAGACAGCAGATGGAGAATTGTACCTGACTTAGCATATCCTAGAAATCTGGGTCCAATTTTAACCGCAGAAATCCCAAAAGGCTCAAAATTAAAGACATATTCTTCTGGAAAAGGAGGTATAAATGGTTGCAAGTCTGTTGAGGAATCAGATCCCTGTATCACCATTCCTAAC
>ML096507.1:819-18783 GCA_003697995.1 Taxidea taxus jeffersonii | reverse complement strand
TCATTTTGTCCAGATAAGAATCCGCTGTTCTCCTTGTTAAGTGAACTAGGTCTTGGCTGGATATCTTGTTGATCTTCTGGGGGAGGGGCCCATTGTAGTGATTTTCAAGTGTCTCTGCCCCAGGCGGAATTGCACTGCCCTTACCAGGGGCCGGGCTAAGTAATCCTCTCAGGTTCGCTTTTGGGAGCTTTTGTTCCCTGAATGCTTTCTGTAGAGTTCCGGAGGACGGGAATGAAAATGGCGGCCTCCCAATCTCTGGCTCGGAGGAGCCGAGAGCTAGGGGCCCCAGTCTTCAGTGCACCTCAGAGAAAAGCTTTTAATCACTCCCATCTCCCCAGCCTCCGGCCGTGCTTGAAGAAAATCATGCGTAATCAGTCCCGTCTCACTAGCTTCTGGCTGCGCTCCGAGCTCACCCAGCCCATGACCAAGTGTCTCTGTCTCTGGCAGAGTCCCACCTGGAGTCTTTGAACCCCACAGATCTCTGGGTTTTTCCAGGTCGGAGTCTCCCTGGATCTTGTGGGGACCCCTCGCACAGAGCACCGGCCCCTGTCACAGACCACGGCTCTAGGAAACCCCGAGTTGAGAGCTCACTCCTCAGCTCTGTCTCTGCAGCCGGCTTCCCCACTCTAATATCTGTGAGCTCTGCGACACTCAGACCCCCCGATCCTTCTGTGACCCCGCCGGACCTGAGTCCACGCTGTCCCCGTGAGGTCTTCACCCCAGTTTAGCCTCTGGAGCAATGTCCCTCCGTGGAGCAGACTTTTAAAAGTCCTGATTTTGTGCTCCATTGTTCTGCCACTTGCCGGGAGCCGGCCCTCCCCCCGGGGGTCTATTTTCCCGTCGCATTGGATTCACTTCTCCGCTGGTCCTACCTTTTAGAAAGTGGTCGATTATCTGTTTCTACAATTGTTTTTCCTCCCTTCTATCTCCTGTTGGATTCGTAGGTGTTCAGAATGGTTTGATAGCCTATCTAGCTGATCTCCTGCTGCCTGATGTCGTCTCAGCCTGCTACTTCTCTGCCATCTTGACTCCTCTCTCAATATTGTATATATTTAATACAAAGAGCATGATTGTTTGATATACATATACATGTTGAGATCATTATTACAATCAAACTTTTTAGCAATTATTCCCTCACATAGTTACCATGTTCTGTGTGTGATGGGAATACCTTAAGTCTACTGTTAGCAATATTTTAGTATTTCATATGGTATTATTAACTATATTTTTCATGTACATCAGGTCTCAAGAATTATACATCCTATACAACTGCAAGTTTGTAATTCACTTTGCTCTTCTTTGGAATGTTTTCTAGGATATATTGTTAGTTTAAGGAACACTGGGAGGTACAATATTTATGTTATTGATGTCATTTGTGTTAAAAAAGAACTAGACAGTACCCATTTAGATTTGTATTTCCACAGAATATTTCTGTAAGGATATGCATGAATCTAGGAATAGTGGTTGCCTCTGGCAGGATGAAGGTTAAGACTGGGGTCAGGAGAAGGAGGGAAACATTCATTATATACAGTTTTGTACTTTTTGAATTTTCTTCCTTGTGCATATTATCCATTCAAAATACCAATTTAAAAACATACAATAGGGATGCCTGGGTGGCTCAGTTGGTTAAGCGGCTGCCTTCGGCTCAGGTCATGATCCCAGCATCCTGGGATCACGTCCCACATCGGGCTCCTTGCTCAGCAGTGAGCCTGCTTCTCCCTCTGCCTCTGCCTGCCACTCTGTCTGCCTGTGCTCGCTCCTGTGCTCTCTATCTGACAAATAAATAAATGAAATCTTTAAAAAAAAACATACAATAGACCACTCCTTCTTAAAATTATATAATTGGTGAATTTTAATGTACTTACACTGTTGTAATGTACCTTGCATTATTCAAAGATGATATAGACTACCTTATCTTTTTTTATAATGCTATGAGAATTGCCAGGTAGAAGTTCATTTTTTTAGCAGTTTATATTTATATCTCTTTTATTATCCCAGATATTCAGAAGACTCACAACTCTTGTATTTAACATCAACCTTGGAATATCATCCAAAATTGGTGGTCTCTTGATTCTTTATGTTTTTGATTTGTTTCAAAAGGAACTAAGAAGTTAGAAGAAAAAATAATATAAAAGCTAATGTACAAAGTGCTAGTACCAATTATGTAATTTAAGGATAATGGGGGAATAATGACTTGTTCTAATGCACTTAGTACTTCATAGAAAACAGAAAGCACAACTGAACTGGCTATAAGGAGACAGGTCAAATCTGTAGTCCTTAAGTTCCATGAATGTTTCTCAGACATCACTGCAATAGGATGCCCATTTAGCAGGGTTTTGTATGACACCTAATCTGTGTAATGTCTGAATATCAACCTCACATTCATGCCCTTGTGTTGAGACCCCAGACAAGCCCCTGTTTAAGAGTCTTTTTGTAGTCAGACCTCCAGTTATAACTCTAGCATCTTTGTCACTATCATACTGGAGCATGCAGTCTGTTGGCTTCTTCAGTGAATGTGGTTTCTTTACTCCCTCACACAGATACTCAATAACTTACTAAAAATTGTGTGGAAAGACAGTGAACTGAGCCACGTGCTCCAATTATATTCTACCATCCAAAGAGAAATACCATACGATTTCACTCATATGTAGAATGTAAGAAACAAAACAAATGATCATTGGGGGAAAAAAAGAGAGCAGCAAACCAAGAAACAGACTCTTAATTATAGAGAACAAACTGATGGTTATTAGAGGGGAAGAGTGTGGGGGATGGGTTAAATGGGTCTTGAGGATTAAGGAGTGCACTTTTTGTGATGAGCACTGGGAGTTTTATGTAAATGTTAAATCACTAAATTGTACACCTAAAACCAATATTACACTGTATGTTAACTAGCTGGAATTTAAATAAAAACTAAAAAAAGAACACAAAGAGCTGAAGCAAACAAATGATAAGAAGAGAAAATATAGCCTTGTGTCAAAATTTCTGGAGGCTCCAAGGCTAGAGTCCCCATTCTCTTCTGTGTGATCTTGGGTGAATGTGAAATAATCCCTCAGTTTTCCTATCTGTAAAGTGTGGATAATAATATCTACTTTGCACCACAAGTGATAGGATACATTCTAATGGGTGTAGAGAGAAGAGCACATAATATGCTACCTAATAACTTGTTTGTAACAAATGTGCCCACTAAGCAAAGTACTAAGGGCATTATGAAGAAAGAGCAGTCAGGATATGGAATTCAGAGAGGTCTGTATATATGAACAGGGAAAAGACCTATGCCTTTATTTTCACTTACCTTTAACTTAATTTGAACATGTCATTCAATTATTAACCTAGGCAAGAAACCACAATAATATGATTAGTACATGTGACAATGTCACCAATAAAGATTTTCATATCACATTTCATTTGTTTCACATTTCTTGAAGTATCCTTTATATTCATCACTATTTTGAAATTATGATAGTTATGTTCCTTCTACTAAGGCCAGATGGCCCTGACCTGTGGTTCTTTATACATTATCCCACAACAGTGGTTCTCAAAGTCTGATTCCTATACCAGCAGCATCAACATTCAGCACCAGCATTAGCTGGTTAACTGTCAGAAAACAAACTATTGGGTCTCACTGTAGTTACACAGCTAGCAGTCAGCATTTCCATCTACATCTGTTAACCCAGACGTAAGCAAGTCTTTTGTTAGCCATGGCTGAGCAAAATGCCTTTACCTAGGGAAAAAAATCCTTCATAAATTAGTCAATAGTTCCAAAGAGGTTTCCCTCTAGGTACTTGTACGTGATTGAGATTTGAACATGTTTTCTAGCTATACTTCCACAGGAAACCCTCTTTCTCTTTAGCTGATCTCTTTATAACAAAGGGGCAGGGTTAGGAGAGGGTGGGGGGCTGGGACAGGGTCCAAACTTAGGGACCAAAAAGGACCCTACTTAAGAGAGGCTGGGTCCAGGCACCTGGGTGGCTCTGTCAGTTAAGTGCCTGCCTTCAGCTCAGGTCATGATCCCAGAGTCCCAGGATCAAGTCCACACTGGGGAGTCTGCTTTTCCCTCTGACCCTCTCCTATCTCATGCACTCACTCTCTCTCTCTCTTTCTAATAAATAAATAAATAAAATCTTTTTAAAAAGAAAGGGAGAGAAAGAGAGAGAGACTGGGTCCTGGGGCATCTGGGTGGCTGAGTTGGTTAAGCATCCAATTCTTGATTTCAGCTCAGGTCATGATCTCAGGGTCATGAGATCCAGCCCAGCACTGGGCTCTGGGACGACATTGGGTTCCAAGACCAGTGTGGAGCCCACTTAAGATTCTCTCTCCCTCTTCCTCTGCCCCTCCCCCTCCATTCCTCTCCCCTCCATGCTCTCTCATGCTCTCTCTCAATACATACATACAGAATACATACATACATACATACATACATACATACATACAGAGGCTGGGCCCAGCAGGGCCCTGTCTGTGCAGTGCTGCTGTATTCTAAGGGACACCATCCAGATGTGGGGGATCAGAGAAAGCCTCCTGGAAGAGGGAACACTTGAGCTAGGTATAAAACAGGGGGAAATCAGGAGGGAGACCAGATCCTTGGAGATGGGTCCAGACCAATGTCAATTCTGAAGATGGAATTGGGGCAGAACTTCTGGGGTTACTTCATGGAATCCGGATGATCTGTCCCCTTCCCTGTTGTAACCCTCAGGGCTTTCTTATCAAGAAGTGGATTAGAATCACAAGGTTTGTTCTGGGTAGAACAGGCTAGTTTGTGGAGGTGATGACTGGCTGTTTTTCAGGTAAGGGTGGCTACTGCTGGGACTTACAGGGTCACTAAGCTCTCTCTTTACCCCACTCCAGATTTCTGCCAAAGGAGGACACACAAGACAAAAGGTAATTCAGATGGAGAGAAGTAGGAGGGAATTCCCTTCAAGCCACCAGAGGCCTTCACCTTCCCCTGTGCCACTCAACCACTTACCAGCAAGATGACACGCCATTCCCTCTCTCTGACACTGCCTTCCCACAAACTCCTCCTGGGTATTCAGTGGTGACTCTATTTCTGCTTATTTTACCTACTGCCTCCTTGATGTGTGCTCTTGCATATTCTGGTGCAATCTATCTAAATCCCAAGTCAAAATCTCTAATATTACACAAAGTCAAGTTCCATAGTGTTGGAAAGCCCTGCTATCCTTGCTATTATTATTGTTTACTAAAAATCCTTTATAAACTCCAAAGGAAGACAAACTAATCTGCCAAAAGTCACATTGGCTTAAATAGGTCATCCCAACTCTGAGGTTCCTCTAATGAAAACTTAGTTGCATCCAGAGTAACTGAAAGTTCTACCCTGAAAACAGTAAGCCTCCCCTCTGTGTGAAGTTATGGCAGTTAAAGCCATGAGAATAGCAGTTGGCCTATCCAGTCAGACACATGGTCATTAGCTGACTTGGGAGTCAAGTATCTGTGAATCGGAAACCTCATTAGGGTTTCTGCTACATTCATGGTAAGAACAGCTAACAGATCTAACCAACCCTTTTCTTACTTAGGGAAACTGAATTGTAAAAATGATACATAGCTTGCTTAAGTTTATAAACACAACTAAAAATGGTGGGTAAGTATTAGAGCATTGCTGTCTTGTCTCCCAGGCAAATGTGCCCGCAAACATATTTATCTGAAGACTAACTCTTATTTGAACCTCACAACATATAGTCACTCTGGGCTACAGGACAGTTATGGTGGTTTTTCTCTCCAAGATCATGATAATCTCTACTCACTCTGAAAATTCATATAGATTATTTAATCTCTTTTATGTCCTAAAATTGCTGACATTCATTTTGGGGAGGCACCTACCATACCACCCCTGAGCCTGAGAGAACTGAATCCTAATCCTGAGGTTTAGAAAGGAGGTGAGTGACTGTTCCAGTGAGATTAAATGTAGCATAAAACATATTCACTGATGAGCAGGAATATCCTTGGGATTGGACACGAAGGACAAGAAGTCCTAGATACAGCAGCATCCATGGGTGTTGTGGCCTTGGATGCTGTGTCTGTTAAAGAAAAGGAAAAATCTCCTGGGCTATGAACTCACAGAGGACACAAATCATTTTATTCTGTATTTCTCATAGCAAAACCTAGCACAGTAAGACAGTTATGGGATCCATGTACACTTGTTGAGTGGGTGTTCCTATACATGAACTGTTTAAGAGGGACAATCTGGTGAACTGAGCAATAATTCTGAGAGAATTTGGAAAGACAGAAGTGTTGTCTTTTTTGCTACTCTAAGTACCATGCATTGTGCTACAGGCAGATTTTAAAAACTGAGAAACAGATGTGAAAGAAACAGATGCCACAAAGATCCTTTACATATATTATGATCTAGTGTTCGTAATAGGTTAGGATTATTATTCCTACTTTTATTTAACAGAGGACACAACCAAGGCTCAGGGAGGTTAGATGTTTTATCTGAGTGCACACAGCTAATGAGTGCTTGGGCTCTCCTATCTGAATCTGAAGCTCTTACTAATGTTTCCTGTCACCACATTCCAGAATAATATTCCTCTCTCCACTTAACTCCCAGAAATCAGATTTTGACGGGTCCCTGAGGGATTTGTGCCAGAGAGTTGCCATCCTTGCAACCACCCAAGCCCCACTCCAATGAACCTTTTTTTCTTCGAAGTGCTGGCCTGGAGCCAGGTGAGACCAGAACCTCCAATTCAGGGGCTTTCTCTAGAATCTGTCACTGTGGTTACCTCCAGTAGAATCTGTTTCGGGAAGAGGTCTTATCAAGAAGGACAGCGGTAACATTCATCACTGCAGGAGAGCAGTCCCCGGCTGGGGGCCACACGTCGAGAGGGGAGGGGCGAGGGCGCGGCCCCCTTGTGAACAGTCCTGAGAGGTCAGGAGAGAAAGTTGGCTGAGGAGCGCCTGTACTGCAGCAGCTGCTGACGTTCTGTATCACGCGCCTGTGGCCCAAGGTAACCCAGACCTTTAAGCAAACAGGGGGGCAGGGCCGTTGCGGGAACCGAGACGGGAAAGAAAGGGCAGGGACTTTGGGGGTCGCACACTGAAGACAGGGGCGGTGAACGCGTGGAGGGCGTGAGGAGTCCGAATTCTCCGAGGAATAGGGAATGAAGGTACTGAAACAAGAAGCGAAGTGTGAGGAGGAAGACAAGCGCGAAAAGAGCGTGAGAGGGCGCGAGAGCTTGGCTGACCAAAAGTGAGCTTGGAGGTAGGGACAAGGGGGGAACACACCCTGCCCCAGCAGCATAGGTAAGATGGGAGTAAGAGGACAGTTTCTTTCCCTGAGCCCATTTTGCATAGATGTTCCCCTTTTAGCCATTTTAAAGGTAAAATGTTGGCCTCAGTTTTTTGTTTGTTTGGGGGGTTGGTTTTGGTTTTGGTTTGTTTGGTTTTTTTGGGTTGTTTTTTTTTTTTTATTTTTTGTTGTTGGGTTTTTTGTTTGTTTTGTTTGATTTGGTTTGGTTTTTGGTTTTTGTTTTTTTAAGAATGTAAGGGAAGAACGTCAGAGGAAGCTGTACTAAAGCGAGGCTGCGCAGGGCCCAGAAAAGGCAGTCAGAGGGTGGCGCCTTTTTAAAGAAGATTCCATCTTCATCCTAAAGCTCAGGCCGTACCACCCCCCGCCCGCGTTTTTCTCCCACTGTCAGCCTCCTATTTCCCCACCCCACTCCTGGCACGATCGGATCGCCTTTAAAGCAGGTAACCGTCTAGGTCTCCACAGCAGCTCTGAGAGCTCCTGAGTGGAGGGGGTGGAGCCCGCAGCGGCCTCTTGTTGAGCTCAGGGTGGGAGGGGTCCCGGGGGCGCTAATGGCGCACCGCGGCCATGACGCTGGCCAGATCATTCACAGAAATCCCTGTCTCATTCCATCTACAGTCGCAGCTCCATTCCAGACGCCCTTCTTCTCTGGCCGGGCGGTGAGCTGATGGCCCAAGTTCGGGACTTGCCCTCCGGCTCTTTGGTCTGCTGGAGCTCGGGAGGTGGGGGAGGAGCCTCTCCCGAGGAGGCGGCTGAAAAGGCGGGGGAAATGGAGAAGGAGGCGGTGGGGGCGGCAAAAGCGTGTTCAGGCCAGGGAGCTGAGGAGATGAAGCTGGAGCCGTTGCCAGAGCATAAGCCTCCTCCTGAGAACTTGACGTGGAGTGACAGCGGCGGCGATAAGAACGTGTTCCCTTCAACTCCCCCTCGCTGTTATAGCAGCTCCTCGCCCCTCTGCCCGCGCCTCAAGCCCAGTCCTGGGCCCCAACCCCGGGCCCACTCCCGAGGCCCCCCTGGGCTCTTGGCCCCACCCCAGCCTCCATCCCATCCTCCCCCTCTGCCTCTGACCCGACTCCAGCCATGGAGCAGACCGCGTGGTAGATCCAGGCAGGGGTTTAGACCCCAGAGGCTGCAAGGCTGTTTTAGTGACCTAGGTGGCTCTGGGGATCCAGGTGGTTTAGGGGACTGGTTGCTGGAGGTGGAGTTTGATCAGGGTCCTACAGGCTGCTCTCATGTGGAGAGCTTTAAAGTGGCTAAGAACTGGCGGAAGAACCTGAGGTTGATTTATCAGCGTTTCATATGGAGTGGGACTCCAGAAGCTAGGAAACGTAAGGCAAAGTCGTGTATCTGCCATGTATGTAGTACCCATATGAACAGACTACACTCCTGTCTCTCCTGTGTCTTTTTTGGCTGCTTTACTGAGAAACATATTCACAAACATGCAGAAACAAAACAGCACAATTTAGCTGTAGACCTCTATCATGGGGTTATATATTGCTTTATGTGTAAGGATTATGTATATGACAAAGATATGGAACGAATTGCCAAACAAACAAAAGAGAAAAATGAGAAATTACTAACTTCCACCTCAATAGATGCTTCTCAACAACAGTGTATGACATCAGGTGTTGAAGAGAAGCATTCAAACTGTGAGTCAAAGGAGCAGGAGCCAAAATTGGTGAAACCCAAGAAAAAGAGGAGAAAAAAGTCAGTCTATACTATAGGCCTAAGGGGTCTCATCAATCTAGGGAACACATGCTTTATGAATTGTATTGTCCAGGCACTTACCCATATTCCTCTACTGAAAGATTTCTTTCTCTCTAACAAGCATAAATGTATAATGACAAGCCCCAGTTTGTGTCTTGTCTGTGAAATGTCTTCTCTTTTTCATGCTATGTACTCTGGGAGCCGAACTCCTCACATTCCCTATAAGTTACTGCATCTAATATGGATTCATGCAGAACACTTAGCAGGGTACAGGCAGCAGGATGCCCATGAGTTCCTCATTGCAATATTAGATGTGCTGCATAGACACAGCAAAGATGACAGCATTGTGCAGGTGGCCAATAACCCCAACTGCTGTAACTGCATCATAGACCAGATATTTACAGGTGGCTTGCAGTCAGATGTCACATGTCAAGCTTGCCATAGTGTCTCTACCACAATAGACCCATGCTGGGACATCAGTTTGGACTTGCCTGGCTCTTGTGCCACATTCAGTTCCCAGAGTCCAGAGAGAGCTGACAGCACAGTGAGTAGGGATGACCACATACCAGGAATCCCCTCACTCACAGACTGCCTACAGTGGTTTACAAGGCCAGAGTACCTAGGAAGCAGTTCCAAAATCAAATGCAGTAGTTGCCAAAGCTATCAGGAATCTACCAAACAACTTACAATGAAGAAATTACCTATTGTGGCCTGTTTTCATCTCAAGCGATTTGAACATGTAGGTAAACAGAGGCAAAAGATTAATACTTTTATCTCCTTTCCCTTGGAGCTGGACATGACTCCATTTTTGGCCTCCACTAAGGAAAGCAGAATGAAAGAAGGTCAGCCACCAACAGACTGTACATCCAACGAGAATAAGTATTCCTTGTTTGCAGTAATTAATCACCATGGAACTTTGGAAAGTGGACACTATACCAGCTTTATCCGACAACAAAAGGACCAATGGTTTAGCTGTGATGATGCCATCATCACCAAGGCTACCATTGAGGACTTACTGTACAGTGAAGGGTATTTACTATTCTATCACAAACAGGGTCTAGAGAAAGATTAGTCTTGCAAGACCACTTACCAGAAAAAAAGTGAAAGAAATGAATATACCAGGATCCTGAAGTGACACACAAACCTACCTGGAATGGACAATGGCAATAGCACCTATATGACAAGTAGCAACTTGATATGAATAACTTATTTTATAGGTGGCTTATGGGTCTGTAAGGGGGGAAAAATACTAACTAATGACCATTCAGCCTTAAGAAATGGGAGGAGGGAGAAGAGGTTGAAAATGATCACATAAAGCATAATTAAGTGAATAGAATGCTTTAGGTGGGAAGAGTGGGAATGGAGATGTTTTTCCAGTGCTATATGTCATTTGTTCCTACAAAAATACCATGAGCAATCAGGGAGTAGTCCTACATTAACAAAAAGCTTCACAATTTGTGTTCTAGCTGTAGCTGATTAGTCAAATAGTTTTTAAAAAGAATATTGTTAAGAGATTTTTTAAAAACCTTAAAACAGTTAAAAAGAAAAAAAACTTTATTTTAAAAGAAAATGTTTTAAATGTTGAAAGAATTTAAGTTAAATATTTTAAAAGAAGTGTTTCAAAATTTGCAAGTTTTTTAATTTAAAATTTCAGAATGGTTAATAAAGTAAGGCTTAAAAATAAATTTTAGAAATTCTTAGTTTAAAAAAGGTAAAATGAATAAAAGAAGGACAAAGATAAAAAATGAAAGTACAAAAAAGTTAAAGTGAAAGTTTTAAAAGGGGAAGGGAGCTCTTAAAGGTCTAAATAAAATGTTAACATAAATAACTCTTTAAATTAGACCATAAAATACATGTATTGAAAAATGAGAGGTTAGCAAAATTCATGAATAGTTTAAGAAATAAAATTTCCAAAAATGTAGACTAGAACGAAAATTCAAATTTATGTTTACAGAAAAGTTTTAAAGGAAAATAATTGGAACAGTTCAACACAAAAAGACAGAATTTGTTTTTTTTTATTTAAAAAATTTAAAAAGGAAAAGTAAAGAGAAAAATAAAGAATTTTAGGATATATAAACAACTTTAAGGAAGTCCAATTTGAGAGATTTAAATAAAGGCTAAATATTTAAGCAAAAAGGATAAAAAATAAAAAAAATTAAAAGAAAAGCATTTAAACAAAAATAAATTTAAGAACATTTAAGTAGAAAAAATGTTAAAATTTAAAAAAACTTAAACAGTTTTATTTTTAATTTAAACATATTAAAATACATATAGGTATGAAAACTAAAAGGAATAGGAATAACAAAAAGGCTTGTTAATATTTTTGTTTGAGTTTTATGTTGATACATAAGTAGAATTTGAAAAAAAAAAAAAAAACCTAACTATCATTTTACTGCTCCAATGTGAGATGAGTGGAAGGCTGGAACTTTAGCCTACCTTCTCTTTTCAGGTTCCACACCCCATCTGATTTCCTAAAGACCTGTTTCTTAGGAAGAATCAACAGCATCTGAGAAAGATGAAAATAGTAGGGACCCTCTCCCATTTAGAACTCCATTATTCATACAAATTCTTTGTTACTGAAAAGTGGTTCTTGACAATTTAGTGGCTTAGGGATATTAGATCACAACTTAAGTTCTGGCTTTGATGTTCAAGCCCCATGGCCTCATTGAGGAAGTGGCAGGGACCCATATCTGAAGACATCCCACCCTCCCACTTCCCTCTCCATAGGGAAACAAGACCTTTAAATTTCTATAGTAAAGCTATGGGTTTGTACTTGATAATCTTACTCATTCCTTTACTCTCTCTCTTTTTTCCTTATTCCATCATTCATGCCTGGTTCCCTGAACTGCTTACTTACCTCCATCCCTTAGTCCCAGCCTGTAGAACTCCTTCTTTGACTGTTTACCTGGTGGCTTCTATTCCTCCTTCAAGACCCAACTCACAGATGACTTCTCTGGAGCCTTTTCTGAATGCTGTAGGCAGGTATAAATTGGAAAATTGTTTCTTCCTCACGCCTATATCCCTGTCTCTGTGCCTCAAAGTACTTTGTCTGTACCTCAGTAATATTCTGCTGTGATTCTACTGGAGCTTTGTGATTGCCTCTGCCCCTCTGCACCAAGCATTCTGAGAACAGGGGGCCAAGCCTTATTCATTTATGTGTTAATAAATGTTTCTTGAATGTGAGGATGAGTTCAGTTATTTGCTGTATTAATATGATCTCACCTATTTTATCCATCAAGCCCTCATTAAGTGTCCTGTGCTATAATACAGTGTGATCAGGGTTGTATCTTCCTCAAATACAGTGTGTGAAATGCTACTCACCTGCAGGGGATGGCTTAAGAAAGGAGGTGCTCATTGAGAAAATAGCCAGGTTGTATGGAGAGAATACAAGGTACAGTTCAAGGAAAAGAGCACAGTGTGAGAGTTGGTAGTCATGAAAGACTGGATGGTGAGGGGGAGCAGAAGCTGAAGATGAGGCTGGGCTTTGTGGTATATGTGTGGCAACACTGTTCTTCACCAGTGTCCCTGAGATCCCCACAGTGTCTCTTACCTTATGATTATGTACCACACCTCTCTGTGGTGTACTGTAGTAGTTTACCTTCCCAGGAGACTATGTACCTCACCATTCCACACTTTTATATCACATGGCACACAATGACTGTGACAAGAGAGTGATGTTTGGTGGCTGTATTTAGTGGGGGGGGGGGTGGGGTCTGCTTAGCTGTCTAGCCCTTCCCCCATTCCTTGTGGCTCTGCTGGGGCTATTGACCACCTTGCCATGCTCCTCTCACTCCGCAGAGTGAGCATGTCCCAAAGGCTAAGCCAGATTGGAGTTTTCAATTTCTCCATTCCTCCACCCACACCCGTCCCACAGAAGCAATTCTGAGGATGGCTATTGGACCCAAGCAAGTCCAATAAGAGTCCATTGATAAATTGAATATATGTAGACACTGGGAGAAAGAAGTGTCTTGCTCCCTTTCCATGCTGAAGTCTCTAGACTAGAATGACATTAATCTGAGAATTTTAGGGGTTTATATTCATACCATGAGGAGAAAAATAGAATTAAAGATAGGGAGAAAGAGCCTGGAGAGCATCATTTGAAACTTGTAGATCCAGATGCTCCTGAAGTCCCAAAGTTCCTACCTGTCTGAGCCAATAAAGTCCTTTGTTTTGCTTAAGCTAGTTTGAGTTGGGATCCTGTCACTTGTAACCAAGTGTTTTGAACATATTAGATATGCTGTATGGTTAGTTGGGTGCATCCTGTTCCTAGGGCCACAAACAGAGAAGAAAGAGGGAAGAGAATGGTGACCTTAAATGAACTCTGACATAGAAGATTCAGAGACCAGAGTGGGTCCGTACATGTCTTTCACTCAGCTACTGACCTGTGCTAGGCTTCAAACCTTACTTACAGCAATGATGTGGCTATTCCCAATTAAAGAGAGAATAAGGTAATCATGTTTCATGAGTACCATGAATACATAGGGCAGACAGTATGGTGACTGCTTTACCTCTATTATCTCACTGAGTTGGAACAGCAATCCTGGAAGATAATCATTACTGAACATATTTCACAGATTGGGAAAGTGAGACTCAGAATGGAGAAATGGTTTCCTTAAGTTCACTTCACTTTTTTAAGTAGTGGGGCCAGTATTCAAAGCCAGTTCCCCAAAGCTTATGCACATTCCTTTATAATTCATTACAGGTAATTCAAACTTTTTGTTTTGTTTTGTTTTGCTTTTACTGATGTTGCTATGGAAGACACAGTAGACCAAAATAGCACAGAAGGCAGACAGCCTTTGACAAACCTGGATGCAGATAACCTGGAACTTGGAGAGTAATCTAACAACTGATAACACAAAATTGCCCATGCTACAGGTGAATATGTCTCTGTGACAGTAGTTGGTTAGGATGGTCACATCAGGCTAAATGACTTTCCTAAGGATACCCAGAATGGATGAAGCCAAAATCCTACTCCATTACTAGACACACAGTTTCACTTAATGCCATATCCTTGCCTTTTTACTGTCTGTGAAACCATCAGCTCTCTCTAGTTATACCAAGTTTCCTTTCTAGCTTCCGTACTGTGACCAATACCTTGTGAATCACCTTCACTACTGACCTTTCCCCTGGTCTTTCCAGAGTGCCCACAATGCCAGCTCCTCAACTGTAGATCCTTCCCACCTGCCTATTGTGGAGGGACTTGCCTATTAGGAACTTGTTCCTAGGTGGCCCAATACTGACTTGCAATGTCCAATTCTGTTGTTTCTATACTATTTTCAGTTCCCTATCTTTATTCCTTCCAAACATACAATTGTATCTACTCTGGGCCAGGGCTGGAACTATGTGTATATAAATCCCTCAGGCCAATCACACTATATGGTAGTTTCTTAATATGCTGGCTAGATGAATGCATGAATGAATAAAAAAAAATGAATTCCATCCTATAGCCAGATTTAGTAGACTTCATATCTTATTTTTTCTGAGGTCAAAATACTCATAAGAGTGCCTGATTTACCTACACCACCCACATCAACACATTTCTATTTTCATCTATCCTCCACACCTTCACTCTAGTTTTAGAAAAGGAATCCTTCTTTCTTTTGGATGCTGTACCACTAGCCTCCTCTGACCCATTCCTGACAACCAAGAGGCCTTACTCCCATACTTTACCCTGCATTCTAGCAACTGTCATGTTTTCTCTAGACATAATACTCAGCAACTAGACATCCTACATTTTCTACAATGGTTCTTCAAAAACTTTTCCCTATCATTCCTATAAGATATAAGGAGTGGGGGCGCCTGGGTGGCTCAGTGGGTTAAAGCCACGGCGTTCGGCTTGGGTTATGATCCCAGGGTCGTGGGATCGAGCCCCGCATCGGGCTCTCTGCTCTGCAGACAGCCTGCTTCCTCCTCTCTCTCTCTCTGCCTCTCTGCCTACTTGTGATCTCTATCAAATAAATAAAAAAAAAAAGATATAAGGAGTGTTCCTCAATTCCCAGTGCCTCTTCCTAGAGTGTATATTGTCACCAGAAGAGACCAAACAGTCTGTTGTAAGGTCCTGACTTGGGGTTCATGTTTAAAACAAAAATTCATAACCTTCACATGATCCTGCTGTCTGTGGTATTATTTCTGTCCTTCCTTTCACTGTCAAGCTCTTCCACCTGTGTTTATCTTACATCATTGCAACTTACTCACCTCCTGCATCACCTTTAGTTCCCCGCATAGCTTCTGCCTGTACCACTATTAAAACTACTCCTGGTTAAGTACAAAGTGACTTATTTCTTCAAAGTTCTTTGTTTTGCTACTTTACCCCATTTGTTAAAGAGATATATGATAATTAAAGAGAGTGGAACAACAAACACATAATATTTGATGTTAAAACTTTCCTTGCAAAACTAGGTCATGATTTTGTCATGTTGGCGACCACTCAGGGTAAATTGCCTTTTTCTTACACCAGGAGAGAATAGCAAATCTGTAAAAGGGACTCAGGCTAAGGGTGGAGCAAGTGAAGCTGAGGTAGAGAAAACACAATTTTAGAAAACTAGATTGTATTTTAAATGTACCAGAGTTGGTGTTTTTAAGGACAGGTGTAAAGAATCCTTTGTGTGTGCCTTATTAAGAATCTAATCGTGCCTTAATTGATCTGTTTTTAGAATGGTATACTAAAAAAGAGACACACTTGAAATCTACTTGCAAACTTATAATTTAAAGCTTTTTTTCTTGCCACACCTCTGATACAGAATTAAATTGACTGACCTGCAATTTCCATTTCTCTGTGATGGGGGAGGTGTGATGAGGTAGGACTAGGCAGGAGGAGAAAATAACTTTGGGACCAGACAGACTTAAATTGAAATCACATCCCAAACCCACCACTTACTAACAGGTGACACTGAGCCAGTAACAGAACCTTGTACTCAGCCCTCTGTTGGGAGGCCTAAATGCAATGTTGTTTACAAGGCATTTGGTAGAAAGCAGGGCACACAGTTAAATAAAGATAATTTTTTGGTCCCACTATTCAGTGTCCAAATATTCCTTTTGTCCCCAAGGTATTTTTAGAAATGATAACTGCAATCTCTCTGGAAGTCCATTTTCATGCAGATAACAAAGATATCACCTAAGTGGGCTTATTTATGTAAATCCTCCTTGGTCAGATCTCTCCTTACATCACTGAGATTTTCTTCTGTGCTATAGTCACCCCAATGGAGTCCGTCTTATTGTCAGCTCTACTTGACAAAGGAATACAAGAATTGAGATGTCTTTCCCAAACTCACATAGTAAATAAGAAGGAGAACTGGGGCACAGAGTACTAAATTTAGGCACTTAACCATCAAGTTTTACTGCAAACCAGGAACAATTTGATTCCTCAACTTTTTCTGGAATAACAACCAGGGAATCCTCTGAATCCATGAAATTTATGGACTTCTAAAATCTAAGAGTTGGAAGGATCCCTAAAGAGCCTTTAGCTGTCAGGTTTCTCACTGTTAAGGATACACTGGCTTAGAGAAGAGATGGAATGATTTGTTCAAGGTCATACAGGGGACTGGTGGCAGAAACAGGAGCAGAACTGAGGTCCTGAGATTTTCTTATTCCATGTCAGGCCTTCTGACTGCCAAGTTTCTCTGTAAGTATTCTATCTCCATTGCCTTTGCCATCTCAGAATCTACATTCTGCTATGGTGGGTTAGGTCCCTAAAGACAACAGTGCCCAGACAGATCAGTAAATAGGTGACTGGCTTTTGCCAACAGAATTGTTTTCAAAGACACAAGTATAACAAGGGAATTGGAAACCTTCCCATTCTGGTCTCAGAGAGCTAACAAGCAGCAGAGAAATTGTGACTGGACTGGGCAATGAGTGGAGCTATATGGTTGGTATTGGGTGAATGACCTGATATACAAGGCAACATCCAGTCCTGGATAGGTTGATGGAACAGGCGTAGTTGAGTAATTCTTGATAACTGTCTTATTTGAGATACAAGAAATCTGTTAATTTACCAGTTTGGGGGTGGGTCTTGATTCTTTATACATAATGAAATACAGCCTTTGGGGAAGATACTTGTCTTACAGGGCTCTTCTTATGCTAGTAAGCTGGAGAAACCCTCCAGCTCATCCCCACACTGCAGACCCAGGCCTTCAAAGAATGGTATTTAGCCTCGAAGCCTGGATCACCCCCACCATTGAAGAATGGTCAATGCCTGGATCAAACAAGCAAACTTATTTGTGGAAGAGGCACAGTTTACTGGAGAAAAATGAGAAAAAAAAGCCTCTCAAATGCAGCCAAGTTCTCACCTATATGTTTACCTGCTCCCCTACTACCAGCACTTCCTGGTCCTCATAATATGGGGCATATTATAATTGTCTGGAAGTCCAGTGAGGTGTTCTTATGCAAATTACATATCATCTTTGACTCATTTTGCCCAGGTAGGAAAAGAGATGGTTTGTTTGGATTGTCCCCAAAGTTCCTTACAAGGTTTAAAACACTGTGAGGTATTAGCAGCTCTTGCCTATAAACTCATGGCAACTTAGCAAGAATTCTAAGAAAAAGTAAAAATGAAAGAAGATGGGATCGGGAGGGAGAAAAACCAAAAGAGACTCTTAATGTCATAAAACAAACTGAGGGGGGTGGGGGGAAGAGGAGTTGGGTGAGGGTGGTGGGGTTACATTATATGTTTAAATAAAGCTTAAATAAAGTAAAAAAAATAATAAAATAAAATATGGCATAATAATTGTTTAAAAATAAAAATTGTCTTATATTTTAATGACTGCATACGATTTTTGGCCTTGATAGTTTTAACCAATTCCTTAAATATTTCCATTATTTCTTATTTTTTTGTCATTGTAATCAATGCTGCAAAGACTATGTTGTACAACATCATTTCACACATCTATACTTCTATCAGTGGAACAGATACCTGGAAATTTATCCAAAAGCTGTTCCCTTTACGTCTACTGGATGCTAGGCTGAGGACTGACTGAGACAGTTTTGCTCCCTATCATCAAGGAGCTCAC
>RCUC01088431.1:0-56121 GCA_003697995.1 Taxidea taxus jeffersonii | reverse complement strand
GGTTGGGTGAGCCTGGTGGTGGGTATTATGGAGGGCATGTATTACATGGAGCACTGGGTGTGATGCATAAACAATGAATTCTGGAACACTGAAAAGAAATTTTAAAAATAAATAAATAAAATTTTAAAAGACATTGCTTGAAAAGTGATTCCTTTTGTTCTAAAAGTCAGTTTCAGGACTCCATCCCAGACTTTAGGAATAAGCGCAGCAGTGCTGGAATGCAGCTGGGGCTGGGGGCCACTGCTCTGGCCTCTGCAATGGCCTGCAGCTCATGAACAGGAAGGCAGGTGTTCAGCAACAATCGCCCTTCTTCCCTGGGTCTCAGAGTTTCCCAATGAGATCTACTTTTTAAAAAATCACTCCAGGTGTAAAGTGGAGGATGGGTTGGCAGGCGGCATGACTGGATCCATGAGACCAACCAGGAGAATGCAACATGAGTTCACTAGAACCAAGATGGTGGCCCAGACTGGGATGCCAATGGTGGATATGGAAAGAGGCCAGATCCACAGGGAACAGCAACCACCAGACATGCAGGGTGAAATGAGTGAGAGGAAAGTCGCAAGGGTGAGCCCTGACCTGAACTGAATGGAGTGGCCCATTTCCTGAGAACGGGAAGTTCCAACTTTGGAGACCAGGCATAGGGAGGGAGCCATGGAGTCTGGTTGTAGCTAGGCTGCATTGCATGCATCTTGGGGTACCCAGGAGGAGATGTTCTTCAGACTATTGGATGGCACTCAGGGAGAGGAGGCCTGAGAAGTTCTGTTGGAGTTTTCTTTCCTCTCTTTTTACACAGAGCACTATGGGGCTGCAATGGTGTGTTTTAAGACAAGTAGGAATTAAGTACCTTTAGAATGTAAAAAAGAAAAAAGCAATATGTCACAGTAGGTATGGTGTCAGACTGAGGGTCAGGAGGTCCCTCTGAGTGTAGAGTTGAAGCACCAGCTGCAAATCTTGGTTTTCATGCACAAACTGAGAGGATGGGGCTGAGTTCCAGATTCTCCTTATGTTTAGAAGCCAGAGATTCTACTTGCACTGGAAGCTGTTTTCACATCTTTTATTCCAGGTGTCAGCACCTGGAGAACGATGACCATCACCGCTGGCCATACAAGCCCTCACAGCAGGAAAGAAGAGCCAGAGAATATTGAGGCTTCCGGGACGAGAGCTGCCACAAAGGTGACCTTGTCTGAGAAGGTGGTCAGCCCAGCGTGCATCAGGAAGTGAGAGCAGTGTTCTGAGTCTGAGTTCTGTGCGAGGACATGCTTTTGAGAGACAGGACGTGTGGACAACATTGAAGTCTGATAACGATGTCAAAGAGTTCAAGACTCAGCAGGAAAAAGGAGCCGAAGTTTCAGGATGATTCAATTAGACCTGAGGACAAAAGTGCCATCTACGCAAAGTAGCAGCGGTATCAGAATTTCCACCCAAATGACTGATGTGATTCGTCCTAGATTCTCTGAGGCTGGAGAGCAAGGGAACAATATCAGTAATTCAGTAAACGGCAGGCATTGCAGCTTGTAAAGTTAAGATGCCCTACAATTCCTGTTGCTGTCATATGAGAATGATTTATTAGACATCACAAGATCTACGTAGCTTCTTAATTCAACCAGCATGTATGTAATTAAACTCTAGTCTTCTGCTGTGCAACAGGCTTGTTGACCAGGGAAACTGCCTCTTGAGCCAGGACCGGCTTCCAGCAACTAAATCCCTTTCAAGGGGTCAAAGCAACCCCATGAGGTACAGGAGTCCAGTGACACCCTTCCTGAGTAAACTGTGGGCCATCCACATTCCTCATACCTGGGCTGGCCATGGAAGAACCTCTTGTCCCGAATGTACCCACACAGCAGAAGACAGTGGACATTGCTTCGTAGCCATGGTTTTGAAAAATGATCTCAAATCCAGAGTGTAGTTTTTAGCATCCCAAAGATGCTATGTATGTAGTTATTCACACACAGAAGACAGTAGGACTGAAAAGTCGTATTAGTGAACCCGTGTGAGTTTCCTGACAATCTGGTTTATTGTTTTCATTCTTCGGGGACTAAAAATTGGACATAGTTGAGGCACCTGGGTGTCTCAGCTGGTTAAGTGTCCAACTCTGGGTTTCAGCTCAGGTCATGATCTCCAGGTCATGAGGTCAAGACCTGCATCAGGCTCCACATTCAGGGGGAGTCTGCCGGAGATTCTCTCTCTCACCCTCTGCCTCTGCCTCTGCCCCTCTCTCACATGCTCTTTCTCTCTCCCTCAAATAAATAAGTAAAATCTTTTAAAAAATAAAAATAAATAAAAGTTGCACACATTTGAGGAAAAGATTTCTATAATCATCAAAAGATATGGAAGGGAGGTTCCAAGGGGGTGTCAGGTGAGAAAAGGTTGGTGTGTGAAGGCTGGAGGGCAGGCACACAGAGTGCATTATAGGGTCCCACCAGTTTCCCACTGTCTGAGGCTTTCCACTACCAAGAAAGAGGGGCATGAGGTCATGTAAAGGGATGTAAAGCCCTTCTGAGTTTTCAGGTCATAGTTTCCAGTAAAAGCGCAATCCTCATTTGTTAATGCCCTGGGAGCCATAGTGTTGGGTGTGTTTTAGAATCCTCCCCCTTTCAGGCTAGGCTTCCCTATTCTCCTCCAAAACCATCTCCCATAAGGGCCATTTCAGCTTCATTCAACAAATATTTGTTGAGCATCTACTATATGCCAGGAGCTGTGTTAAAGCTTTAAGGTGCATCGGGGGGGGGGGGGCGGGGAGTACCTGGGTGGCTCAATCAGTTAAGAGTCTGATTCTTCATCTCAGCTCAGGTCTTGATCTCAGGGTCATGAGTTCAAGCCCTGTGCTGGGCTCCATGCTAGGTATGGAGACTATGTACCTCAATGCTCATAACAGCAATGGCCACGATAGCCAAACTGTGGAAAGAGCCAAGATGTCCTTGAATGGACAAATGGATAAAGAAGATGTGGTCCATATATACAATGGAGTATTATGCCTCCATCAGAAAGGATGAATGCCCAACTTTTGCATCAACATGGATGGGTCTGGAGGAGATGATGCTGAGTTAAATAAGTCAAGTAGAGAGAGTCAATGATCATATGGTTTCACTTGCTTGTGGAGCATAAAGAATAACATGGAGGACATTAGGAAATGGAAAGGAAAAGTGAATTGGGAGAAATTGGAGGGGGAGATGAAGCATGAGAGACTGTGGACTCTGAGAAACAAACAGGGTTTGGGGGCATGGGGGGTTGGGTGAGCCTGGTGGTGGGTATTATGGAGGGCACATATTGCATGGAGCACTGGGTGTGGTGCATAAACAATGAATCTTGAATCTTCAATGAACACTGAAAAAATAAGATTAAATTAATTTTTTTAAAAGATTTAAGGTACATCAATGAAGTAAATAAAGATCCATGCCAGCACAGAGTTCTCATTAAAGGGGGTTGAAATAAAACAATAAAAAGTAAGGGGCCATTTGATGGGGTAAGGTACCTCACCAAGAAGGTGATATCAGACCAAAGGCTTGAAGGAGGCAAAGGAGTGAGCCATGAGACACTCTGAGGGAAGGGTAATCCTGGCAAAGGGAATAACCAGTGCAAAGGCCCTGTGGTTGGTGAAGGGTGTCTGGGCTGTTCCAGAAAGGCAAGGAGGCCAGTGTGGCTGGAAGAGTAATGCTGCTCAAGGAGGCTAGAGAGGCAGGAAGGTGACAGCATGAAGGGACAATGTTAAGGAATACAAGCAGTTAACGATACTTAAAATGTGGCTTTTCCTCAGAGATGGGGAGCCACTGGGAGGCTCTGAGCAGACAAGTGAGATGCTTTGATCTGTATTTTTGAAGAGCGTTCTGGAAGTTGTTTTGGGAATAGACATAAGGGGTGCAGTGGTGAGAACAGAGACAGTGGGCAGGAGCCACCACAGGAAAAGGAACGCAGGTGTGAGGGCAGGGCTTGGGCAGGTGGCAGCAGTGTGGTGTTGGGAAGAGGTCAGCTTCTAGATCCCATCTGAAGGGAGAACCCCAAGCAAAGGAGATGGAAAAGGAGCGGCAGCAGGTGGGAGAAGAACCAAGAGTGCCAAGCGTCCTGGAAACTGGGGACAGAGCTGGGCCTGAAGCCAGCAAGACCAGCCACACAGTCATTCCAGATAAGGACTGAGAATCAACCCAGACCAGCAACACAGGTCCTCAGAGAACTTGGTTAGAATCAGCTGGTGGAGAAGGCAGCAACATCTGGTGGGAGGGCCTTCAGAAAGGACAGGAGGGGGAAAACTGAAGACGACAACACATAGAACTCCCTTGTGGGGCTGAACTGCAAAAGGAACAGAAATGGAGCAGCAGCAGGAGAGAAAGGGGTTGTCAAGGGAAGGCTGCTGATGGGTTTTTTTAAGATGGAAATGACAGCCCGCTTGCATGCTTGTAGGGTGAGCCAGCAGAGTGGGGTCCCATGCGGGAGCCCCGCACTCCACCAGATGGGAAGAGATGGAGTCAAATGCAAGAGCAGAGGGACTGGCACCATGGAGCCTAGTCCCAGTGGCGAGGCTGGGTTCAGATGCTGGAGGGTGGGCATGGGGAGAGGGGCACAGAGGGCGTGCAGGAAGGTGCAACCTAAGCCGCCAATGTAATGAGCTCCTGCACCCCGCTGAACACGGATAGGGGGCTGGCTCACAGCCTGGAGGGCCCACCAGGGCTCACAACCCTAAATGTGCAACTTCTCAGCTGTGCCTGCAAGTTTGAGCAAGCTGCTCCTGCTCTCTTGCTGCCTGGGCTTCCTCACCTGCAAAGTGGGGCCATTACGGGCACCCTCCCCCATAGAGTTGCTTTGAGCATTTAAGGAGAGGAGATAATGCACATAGCATGCTCATCTCAGCACCCAGGAAATGGGGTTCACCATCAGTCATTCCCCCCCAGACACCCAAGGGCAAAGCCACCAACCAACTTGGCTCCTGCAGGTCCCCATGCAAAACTAACGTCAGGATCACTACAAAAGCATCCCTTCACCTCACAACCACTGCTGTCACAGAGCTTTTTACCCTTGTGGTCAGACAAGGTGGTGTCAGGAACACAGCTGGAGCTGGAACCTGGGTCCCCGACAGACAAGCTCTGAGGGCGTGGGCACTGATTTTACTCAGATGCCTCCCAAGGTTGGTTGTAAACATCTTCCTGGAGACATTTTTACTGGTTGGATAGAGGCTTTCTATTCAAGGTGTGCGAATGTCTTCTAAAAGAAACCACTCCAAGATCTGGGGCTGCCCATGTCCCTTCAGAGTGACAGCAGGGCCTCTTTCCCCACCAGGGTAACTGAAGCAAAACTCAAAAGGCTCTACAACAATGTGGCAATAAAATCCTGCCAGATCCCATGTGGATCCTTCTCTCCTCCCAAAGGTTGGGCCCTGGGGACAAGCAGCACATACGACATGGAAAGAGGGATCACAAAGGACCCACCCCGACCCAAATGGAAAGGACCAAACCGGGGAATTGTGGTGATGCCCACCATCACAGAGCTGGAAGGAGTACCTTGCCAGGTCCATCCCACCAGGATTAAACTTGTCCACCCCTCCCCAAACTTCTACAGGACCCACCGGCCAACCACATCTACACCTGGGAACCAATGAAAGCTTGGAACTACCTGTTCAAAAGACAGACATTGGATGCCTTGGGGCAGAGCGGGGACGCAGTCAGTTGAGTGTCTGACTCTTGGTTTCAGCTCAGGTCATGATCTCAGGTTTATGAGATCAAGCCTTACATAGGGCTCTGTGCTCTGTGCGAAATCTGCTTGGGATTCCCTCTCCCTCTGCCCCTCGTGCTCATTCTCTCTTTCTCTCTCTTTCTTCCACATAGATAAATAAATCTTAAAAAAAAAAAAAAAAAGAAGACAGTCATCACAGCAAACAGGTAAGGAACATGGTGGACCACTGCCCCAACACCTTCTTGTCTTAATTAATCTGTGTCTCCCATCCTCTTGCTGCTTGGAGCAGCCCCACTTTCTGGAAAATACCTGGTTTGCCCCTGCTGGGTAAGGGGTCCAGTTCAGTCTAACATTTCCTGGGATGGCTCTAGGTCTGTTCTCTTGTCCCTTCATATCTCTTCTCCCTGTTAGGTAGAGAAAAAATAAAACTAACCATATCCCTTCTTGTCCCAGTGCTTATGTCTTCCCTGATCATAATAGGGTGTAAGTAAAACGTGGGGAAAGGGAAGAAAATTCTTTGCTCCAAATTACTAAAACACTGTAAAAACACTGTCTCAGACCACACGAGAAACTTATCAGACCACTGGGTATGTCATGAACAAGTCCATGGAGAGGCACATAAAGATGTTCGGTGGGGCAAGCCTGCAGAGTGGTCCTGGGTCCAAGCCCACCCCATTTACAGAGCCAAACCTCACAGAAACCCCATCCTCTGCATCCACCCAACGCCCGCTGACCTGATTACAACAACATGTTTCCATCGATCAGCCATCACCGGTATACCAAGGTAGATCCCAGGCCGCCCCCACATGACCCTTCTTGTGATCCTTTCAGGCCCTCCACCGATAATCTGACTGCCAAAGGAGCCCGCATACTTAGTACCATTTTATGCAGCTGCTCCCCAAAAAGTGTGGTTAACCCCACCCCCAGTCCTGCCCCCCTTTATATGCAGCAGTACCCTCCACAACTCAAACATGGCGTGTGATCTAGGACATATGGCCTTGGTGTCCCAGCTACCCAGACTGTCACACAGGGCCACAGGTGTATGGCACTGCTGACAAAGGAGACCTGGATGGCAAGCACTCCCTGTGGACACCTCACCACCACTCGCCCCCTCAGTGCCCACTCCTCCCTCCCCAGGGCTTCTGCGTCTAGCTAAAGGAACAGTATTCCTAGGAATGGCAGACACTAGGAATGGGGACACTAGTTCAATGTCTTGATGCCAGTAATACTAGCAGCAACTGGGCTGTGAGACATGCAGCACCTTCCCCTGCCAATAACCCTGCTAACACTCAGCTATCACTCAGCTAACACCCCTGGACTGAAGGTCCAGGGGAGCCGTAGGACTGCTGATCGCCAGAGGAGTCCCCTGGTTTGGATCTGTGATAGGCCAGGCAGGAGAATAATGTACAATGATGCTGCCACACAAAATGTCACAGCCCCTGTGTCCACAGTTGGGGCTGAAACCAGACAGGAGTCTGAGCTTATCTAAGATCATGAGACTCTGGCTTCCATGTTTTAGATCACCAGTTAGCTTTGGACTCTGACTGGCTGGACCAGGGCGAGTATGTACTGGACGATAGCCCCAGATCCAGCTGATGCTCACAGAGGGATTCAGCCCATATCCACTGGGGACCACGTTCCCGCAGCAGAGTTAGATCAGAGAGCGAGACACTGCCATGACCTCCGATGAGAGGCAGCGTCTACATCCTTGATTGACGGGATGTAGTCACAGGAGATGAGACCTCCATCCACATTCCCTGTAAGCATCAGGTGGATAAAACCTCTCTGGGGGGGACATAAGGCAGCCAGGGACCACAGGAACAAGCCTCTAACAAAAAACACTGTGCACCTGGGGCACTTCCAGTTGGCTGTTCTTCCTGAACTGATTTTCTCACATAACAGAACCAGGGTCCAACCCTGGTTGGGGCCATACCCTGTTGAGGAATAAACGGAGGCACCACCAACCTGAAAGACCATGGCAAAACACCGTGAGCTGCTGGGCTGCCTGCTCACATCCATCAACTGGGATGAGGCACTTTCATGTCCCTTAGCATAAGAGACAGGAGTGAGAACACTGGTGGGACCTTGGTTCAACAGAACACTGCCTGTGCCTTAGACTTTTGGGTCCTGCCTCACTTCTATAGTTGTTGGACCCAAGAACCGGATTCAGGCGGCAGAGCCACACCTATGCTCAAGGTCCCTGTGACTGAGCTACAGGCTGATGAGAAGGCCCGATCCTGACTCCCCCACACCTCACCCACAGAGCCCAGCAGCCACATGGACACCCACCCACAAGGGGTGGACATCTAAGCATAGCTCCAGCCCTGCTGCCGGACGAGATCCTTCACCCTCAACACCGCCTACCACCATTATCTAACACCCCGAATCAGGGGGCAGCCCTCCTGCAGGACCAGGGTTCCGGCAAAATCTGGGCTTCTAACAGTAAGCTCAGTCCTTGACCGTCCCAGCCGGGAAGGAAGGTTTTCTGAACGTGGCCCCGCATGTGCGAGCAGCCAGGATAAGGAAACACATCTGCAGAGGAGCAGCAGACACCAGGAGTGCCGCTGAAGTTAATGCGGCCACAGGCCGATTCCTCCTCCTGGGCACAGGTGGGAGCTCGGTCCAGCATCTGTGGGCTACCCAGCCGTGTGAGGCCTTCACGTGTGTGCTGTTAAAGTCAAGTCAGGTAAAGTAAAAAATAAGTTGGAATCATTCCTAGGACCAGGAGCAAGGCGACTTTGCATCTAATCCCACAGCAGCTGGATGGGGGAAGACCCCTGCCACGCAGGGTCTCGCCTTCATAGCCTGAATGCAGAACAGGCTCCTACAAACCTCCGGGCAGAAGAAAATAGAAGGTCAACCTCCACTCCACAAACTCAGTTCTTTCCTGGCCATCTGAGAAACTCCAAAAAGATGAGCTTGGGCCAGGCGCGGGAAGCAGGCACACAGGAAGACAGCCCCCCTTAACCAGAGTTCCTTTCAGTGAGCTCATGCAGTGCCCTTGGGGATGCTGGCCAAGAAGTCTGCTCAACAGGCCAGGCTTTGCAGTTATATAGAAACTGAAGCTATAACCATGGTTCCTGCCTCAAGATGGCCGTTTCTTAGGGGCAATGGCCAGGGACAGGCTTGCTCCACCGTGAGCTGAGTGCCGAGTGCTCACAGGGACTTGGTATCCCCAGTGGGTCCAATGCAGTGAATGCAGCCATATAGCTTCTCCCCAGGGACAGCCCTGAAAGCTCAAGGCCTGGGAGCTGAAGCAGATTGAAAGAGACTGAAGGGCCACCATCAGGCCTGCTTCTGAGGCCTCCTGGCCTCTACTCCCTGCCAAGGGAGGCAGGACGGAGGGGTGGGCCAAGCCAGGGGCTGCGCCTGGATTCTCACAGCACTGGATTTCCATCCCTGCCCCAGGATTTGGTGGCTGGGAGACGTGGGACAAGGCCCTGTGTTTCTGTAAGGGGCTGTTGCCTGGTGTGTAAGAGGGGGGTGCTACCATGCACCGCGACACCGAGACACTGATCCTGGAAATGGGAAAATGAAGGCGTGAGTCAGACACCCAGCGCAGAGCTGTAGGGACTCAAGAGATGGCATCTGTTATTGCTTGGGCACCACGTGGTCTCACTCAGGCTTACAGACTCTGTTAGACGGGAAGCACGGCAGGGCATCACCTCCCCTGACTCTCACTCCCCTGACCCCCCTCCCTCCTCACTCCCTCCCTGCCCGCACAATGCTCCTCAGTGATGCTGCCTGAAGATCTTCCAACACTCTCAGTGTGGGCTGTCTCGAGTGTGTCCACGCGGGCCCCTGGGCTCCCCTCAGACAGCTGGACACTCGTCCTCCAGGGAATTTTCCAGAGTCTGCCAATAGCTGAGCATGTTGCGAGGCCTGACAAAATGGCAGGCCACGATCTTCTTAAAACGGCACGTGGAGAAGGCCAACCCATTTGGGAAAAAGGTCTGCTCGGAGTGGAGTTCCTCCAGCCTGATTTTCAGTTTTGCCAGGCAGAGCCCCACGAAGACGTCTTCGAGCTTAATGAACGGGACGCTGTCGGACACTTGGTACACCTGGCGCGCCACATCGCTGGAAAACACGTAGCCAGTGCCCGAGCAGAAGGGCGGGTACTTCTCCCATGGATACTCGTGTTTACTGACAAACCACTTGTTGTGCTTGTCCCTAATCGGAAACTCATTCAGTTTCAAGAAGCCGGTGAAAAACCGGGTGGTCCTGTTTTTCTTGAGGAGCAGCTCGGTCAGGTAGTAGATGTTGACAAACATGTCCGAGTCCGTTTTCATCACGAAAGCCGCCTGAGGACAGAAGCGGTGGATCCACTCGATACCCATCATGGTCTTCAGGGTCAAGTTGGAGTAGGCGTCCATGAAGTCCTTCTGGATAATGTCGCGATGCCGCTGGCTTTCCTGCGCCACGACTTTCGACAGGTCCTTACTGGCTGTGGCTCCCAGAAGGAAGAAGGTTTTGATGCGTTTTCCATTCACATTCTTTTCTTTCCCCCATGTGTTCCGGATGACCGTGCGAGCAAACATCTGTTCATGGGAGGAGGTCACCAGCAGGACAAGGAAAGGGGGATCCTGCTTGCAGTTGATATCTGGAAGCTGAAGGAAGTTCCCCCTTTCTTTCTTGAAAACAAACGGCTCATCTTTAAAAGGAGTCAGACTGTACATGCTAAAATACAAACAGAGGGCTCCCAGGACCACCAGGGAAATGTACAGTAGGCGCATCTTCATGTAAGCCATCTGGAAGGAACAAGGTGGAATGGTCAAGCCTCAGAAGAAGGGGAGCGTGTCTAGCTTTGCCCCAGGGAGGCTTATGGGGGGAAGACACCCGCGTCTCACAGCTCATGTGCCAGAGACTCTGGGGTCTCACAGCACACAGAGCTGAGAGCTGGGGTCCAACAGTGAGCATGGACTCCCAATAGTATGCGATCAGAGCACGGGGCTCCAGGCCAGCCCACCCTTCACCCGTGGGATTCTCAGATTCCCTTCTAAAATATGGGACCAGATCTCCCAGTAGGTCTTTCCAGCTCTGCCCATCCCTGACTTCATAATGAAGTCCAGCTAGAGAACCTGCAAGATGGAAAACCTCATGTTCTAGATGTAAAGACATGAACTGTTTGCATTCTTCTCTGATTGAATCAAGGACCATTTTATCGTATCCAGAAAGAAGCAAGACCAATGTTCTGATGTACACAACTATGCTCATCCCCCTTATTTGAGGGAATAACTTCCAAGATCCCCAGCAGATGTTGGAAGCCACCCACAGTACTGAACCCTACATACATTCTTGTAACCACTAGTTTTTAAATCAGTCACAGTAAGAAATTCACAATAACTAATAATAAAATAGGACAACTATAACAACAAACTATAATGCAAGTTATGTGAATGTGGTCTCTCTCTCAAAATACCTTACTGCACTGTACTCACCCTTCTTGCGATGACGTGAGATGATGAAACGCCCACGTGATGAGATGAGGTGAGGTGGGTGACGCAGGCGTGTGATGTCGTGCTGGGTTACTACCAACCTTCTGACAACAGGTCCAAATGGGGACCATCTGCTTCTGGACCGCAGTGGACCACGGGTGACTGAAACCTCAGAACACAGAAGCTCGGATAAGGTGGGGACATTGTACCTTGGAATCCATCCTTACCAGAGATACTTATTTTATTTTAGGGGTTACTTCTTTAAATCTCCTGATTCTTTCTTCTTGTGCCCACACACCTCTGTTATTCTCAGCAAATTCTCAACAAATCCAGGACCACCCATGTCAATGTTATAACATTAAGAAAACAAATAACTCGCCTTTTTTTTTAATAACTCACTTTCTTCTGGCTCTGATGACCCTCTGGTTTGAAAGCTCAACCACAGGGTAGATTCCAAGAGGAAACTTGCCAAAGAGCTGTGAGCGAATGCTGTTGGTCACTGTCCAGTTCTGGACTCACTTCGTTTACCCAGAATGATGATTCCCTTGCTCAAGAGTCACTGTAAGGAAAAAACAAAAAGAATAGCGCCATTCAAATCATCCACAGCTCACCAGAGCTCCTCCCCATCGGCTGTGCCAGCATGTTGCATACCCTCCTCACCACCTACCCAGGTGACCTTGAGGATCATTTGGGCCCGACTCCAACCCCACTCTTCTCTTCTGCTAAGTAAAGGAGGTCAAGACAGATTTCACACACAGTGCACCTATCAACAACAATAACAGCATGCAAATGTCCAAGAAGCCTGTTGAGCCTGATGCACCAAGATAGCGCCCAGAGCTCTGGAAGGGGACCCAGGGGACCCATAAGTCAGCTTCAGTCCAATGTCTCATGCTAACAAGTGACCTTCCTACCTAATAGCCCGTGGCTAATGTTTACAGAATTTGATACAGGTAAGAGACCCACCAGTTCTCAACTCAGTGTCCCTGTCTTCAAAATGTCATCCTGGGGTGAGCTCAGAGGGGCCAGCAAGACAAAAATAATAATAATAATAATAATAATAATAAATAAAAACAAAAAAAACACCCAAGTGGAAGGAAGAAAGGGTCACTTATTTGGATGGCAAAATAGGACTGTGAAGTTTCATCCCATTAAAATTCTGTTCCAAATACCTTCTCCATAAAAGATATGGAATAATGATGGAAACTTCCAGAACCAGCTAACTCTCTGGAGGCCAACTTAGTCAGGCTCCTGTCCTTCATGGCCCCAAGGAGGTTTTATTTAGCTGGAGGCCCCATGCAGTTCAGAGAAATCACTGTGGGAGGCAAATGGATGGCAAGAACATTTCTGAGCCTTGGCTGGCAGGATGCTGAGAATTCTATTTCCTTTTTTTTTTTAAGATTTCATTTATTTATTTGACAGAGTGAGAGAGCACAAGCAGGGGGAGTAGTAGAGGGAGAGGGAGAAGCAGGCTCCTTGATGAACAAGGAGCCAATGCAGGACTCAATCCCAGGACCCCGAGACCATGCCCTGAGCGAAGGCAGATGCTTAGCTGATGGAGCTACCCAGGCATCCGTCATCTTTCTGAGAATAGTTCTTTGCAGGGGTAGGATGTGTAGTTTACTCTGGCTGAAGAAGGGGTAAGGGGAACCAAATTGCATGCTCCCCCACAACACATTTTAAAAAGAAACGCACAAACCAAATCAAAATAAAGATGATATTTCTCACTGTTGCTTCCTTTCTCGGGTAAGTCTGCTTTTCTTTGGTGGGTTGCCTCACTGGTAAACCTTAAAACCTCTTCCCCCAGTGCACCTTTTCTCAGGGTCATTCACACGGATCTCAACCCCCAGGGATGGACGCTCAGCTCACCCACTTCATAGGCCTGTCACTAGGCACCAAATGGCACCCACGAGGTCTGATGGCCAGTGCTTCCTGAGGTCATTTATTTTCATGTGCAGTTGGAACACACTTCCTACCTCCAGTGTACGACCAGGAAGTTACACCTCATATCCCCCATTTACACCTTCGACTGAGTCTGTCTGTTGTGCTACAAGGACCTACTGAAGGCACCTAGCACCAATAAAGGACAGAGCCTGGAAGAACATGTTTCTAGAAAAGGAAACATGTATCCCCCAGGTTCTGTCCCTCACAGTTTGGCTGAAAGGCAGGAGCCCTTAGCATAAAGCTGCTCCATGGACAGAGTCATGAACAGGCAACTATCTCTGCTATGCAAACCCCAACTGGGCCAGCCTGTGTCATCTGGCCATCCAGTCAGTCATGGAGCAACAGCTTATTTAGCAGATTCTGGACACCAGGCTTTGTTCTTTCAACCTAGGAGCAATACAGACACAGACACAGAGACTCTGAATTGGAGTAGATAAGTACCGTGCATGAATTATAGATCAAGGCAAGCCAGAAGGTGGCAGGCCCCTCCCTCCCTTCCCCTCTGCTTCCTGCCTCTGCAGGTGTCACATCAGCTCCAGGCCAGGGTCACTTATGCCCTTTCTGGGTCAGAGCACCCAGAGGGCCAGGGGCATATCTACCTAACACCCCAGAGGGCTGTGTGTAGGTTAGACTAGGCACATTTAAATTACAGAGGAACAAGTAAGTAACAGCACAAAGCTAGCCCTAAAAGCTAGCATTTTAGGGCAGGGAAAGGCTATCTGTCGGGAGCCCAGAAGTCATTGTCTTTACTCCATCAAACAGAGGGTCCCTCCCTCCCCAGGCCAGGTGGGTAGGACTCCTGACCTAGAGCTACAGGGCCTGATGACAAAGGGATTGGAAGTCCATATCCCCAAGAGCTAGAAAGCCAAAGAGTCAGTCTGTAAAGTGCAGTTTAATGGGGCTGGGGGTGCAGAGACAGGGGAGGGCCTCCTGGATCTGAAAAAAAAGGATGATGAATGGAACTTCAAAAAATACTGTCAAAAGACTTCAGAAGCAAGCCACAGAAATGGAGAACATATGTGTCATACATATATCTGACAAAGGACTATTATATCAAGAATATATCGGGACGCCTCAGTGGCTCAGTGGGTTAAGGCCGCTGCCTTCGGCTTGGGTCATGATCCCAGGGTCGTGGGATCAAGCCCCGTATCGGGCTCTCTGCTCTGCGGAGAGCCTGCTTCCTCCTCTCCCTCTGCCTCTCTGCCTACTTGTGATCTCTGTCTGTCAAATAAATAAATAAAATCTTAAAAAAAAGAGAATATATCAAGAACTTCTATGTATCAACAAAGAAAGCACAGAAACAAAACAAAACAAAAAAACCCCACAATCTTAAAAGATGAATTGTGAACAGATATTTCACAGAAGAAGATATCCAAAAGACCAAAACCCAGAGTAGGAAATCATTAGTCATGAGGGAAATGCAAATAAAACTGCAGTGAAGGGCCAGTGCCACCCATGAAGATGACTAAAAGGAAGTGGGATGCTGGAAAGCTGTATTAATTTGGCAGCATCTACTGCAGGGAACGCGATACGCTCTGACCCCGCCGACCACACCTGAGCTCGTGCGGCCAACAGAAATGAGGCGTGGCCAAGAATGTGCAGAGCACACTGCTCCACACAGCAACCAAACACTGCCCTCCATCTGGGTCTGATCAAGAGAGAGAAGCCACACGGTAATTCAAAGGGGAAGTTTAACATAAAGGATTGTTCCTCTAACATGGGATCTGAGTGATGAGTGATTAGAGGAAGTTAAGAAAACTCTAAGAACACAGGAACAGCAGGAATAAGGAGCAGCACTGCCTCTAGCCTAAGATGGAAGCTCCAGGAAAGTCCGCCAACCCCAGCCTGAGACGCAGACCTCCACGACGAGGGCACAGCCTGGCCCACTGACAGCAGAGAAGTCACTGTGGGCCCAGAACCATTTTCACAGAGTAGTCAAAAAACCACGACTTTGGAGCCGGGAGGCAATACATTGATAAATGGCACAAATGTAAGCAAGAAATTTCCATCAACAGTGAATGGGTCAATAAAATGTTGCACAGCCATTAAAAAATACAAGCTTTTGATAAATGCACTATGTGCTAATCTGATAGATTTTATGTTGAATGAAAGGAGCCAGACTTGAAAGATATGTTCTGAATGATTCCATTGATAAAAAGTTCAAATCCCGGCAAAATGTATCAATAGTAATAAAAGTCAGAATGGTAATTACCTCTTGCGGAGGGATTATTAACCAGGAACGGGCATAAGAGTCCTTCTGGAGAGCTAGATATATTTTATTTTTGGTCTGGGAGGGGGTTACATAGATAAAAATTCATTTTATCGCCCAACCAAGATCTGTGTACTTTCCTGTATGTAAGTTATTCCACATTAATATTTTTTGAATAATTTTAAATAAAAATAAATCTCTGAATGGTGATACCTTCTATAAAATAGCCTGAATTTATTTGACCCCTATTCTGATTTTTTACACAGTGCACTTCATGGGACACAGTGCATCACAGAACAAACTCATTTTGTGTCCGGGTCTTAATTTATAATGATGACTGAATGACCACCCAGACAATCAATGACACTGAAAGAAAACGTTAACATTACTTTAGCTCTCTTGGAAACAAGAGACATGGCTGGCTAAGATGGGCCACGGGAGGCTCACAGGTGCAACAGACAGGTCCGGGTCATGGCCTTTATTTTTTTTTTAAGATTTTATTTATTTATTTGTCAGAGAGAGCGGGAGCGAGCACAGGCAGACAGAGAGGCAGGCAGAGGCAGAGGGAGAAGCAGGCCCCCTGCCGAGCAAGGAGCCCGATGTGGGACTCCATCCCAGGACGCTGGGACCACGGGTCATGGCCTTTATGGAGTATTTTTGTAGAAAAGGTGACACATGCCAAGGTGAACAGATTGGGACTGGCTAGCTCGAGTAATTGTGGCAGCTGGCTGTAGGGTGGCCTGTAGCTACTACATGGTTCTGGGTCTCCTGAGTCATAAAGACAGACAGAGACAGTGTGGCCCTGGATGGGTTCATTTGCATTTTAAAGACCTGGTCCAGGCTGGACACTTCCTTATCGCTAAGAAAGGGCTCCCCCTGGGAGGGGCAACCCCTCCCCAGCCAGAAATAAGATGCCAGAACATAATAAGTAGAAAAACAGGATTAATACGACCCTAGGAAACAAAGCCTAGGACTTGCTTTTTCTGAAAACTCTGAAGTGTTGACATCTGCTTTAACATGATCAGTTGGCCAGGTAAGGAAGGCAGGCCCCTTGACCAAAGTGTGAGGTTCCTAAGACAATTCTGCAATATTGCATTCATTGTCAAATCAGTACCTACCGCACTTGCCCTTGTAGGTCAGCTTAAGGTGTTATGGAGCAGATTTTAAAACTAATGAATCATTGACCATTATATCAAAAACCAACGATGTACTGCACCATGGCTAACTGAAATAAAACAAAATGTAAAATAAAATAAGATAATAAAATAGAATAAAAATTAAAAATAAAAGAAGATGTGGTATATATATACAGTGGAATACTATGCAGCCATCAAAAGAAATGAAATCTTGCCATTTGCGACAACATGGATGGAACTAGAGGGTATTATGCTTAGCGAAATAAGTCAACTGGAGAAAGACAACTACCACATGATCTCCCTGATATGAGGAAGTGGAGACGCAACGGGGAGTGGGGGTTAAGGGGGTAGGAAAAGAATAAACGAAACAAGATGGCATCGGGAGGGAGACAAACCAACAGAGACACTTAATGTCATAAAACAAACTGAGGGGGGTGTGGGGGAGAGGGGGGTTGGGAGAGGGTGGTGGGGTTACATTATATGTTTATACAAAAATAAAAAAAATTTTTTTAAGAAAAAATAAAAAATTTTTTTAAAAAGTCCCTTGTTATTAACTTCAGGCAGCTGGCAGGGATGGAAAGACAGAGGAATTTGGAAACAGATCTTCACATTTGGCTCTGTGAACACAGTGGTATAATTTGGCAGAAGGGCACTTACACACTGCAGACCTGTGTCTGTCTCCAATCGAGATCATACCGTGTGCCTTGCAGGGTGGCTGGAAAGGGCTCTACACGTGGCAGTAATTGTTTCTGTCCTGGTTCTAAGCCAAGCATGCCCTCTGGAAGCATCAATTCATAATCCAACTTCTCCTCGAGTCCACCTCCCTAGTTAACCAGCCTGCTCTGCGTCCTAGACAGGCCGGGGTGTGCTGTCCACTGGGCGACCCAAAGCCAAAGGAGAGCGGGCAGAGTGGTCTGGACAGCGCTCGGAGAGCCTCCCTCCTGGCTAGCCATTCCCAAACATATAGGATTACAAAGGAATCAATGATGTTGAAACAAATGTATCAAAATCAGTTTAAAGTGTGCCGGAGTCAAATGCGCATCTGTATTTCCGCATCTAACAACGTCCGGCTCCAGGTCTGATGACGACCTTTATTCTAAAGGCAGCAGGAGCTTTGCCCGTCTTTGGAAATGTCTGAAACTACTACCACGTGATGTGAAAATATCGGTGATTTATATAGAGACAAAGTCACAGGCTCTACTGTGTGGGTCGGTGTCTGTTATGGGCTGATTCATGTCCCCCTCAAATTGGCAGGCTGGAGTCCAAGCCCCCAGGGCCTCAGAATATGACCTCATTCACAGATGAGGTCTTTACCCAATTACAGTAAGGTCAGCAGGGCAGGCCATAATCCAGTTAGGATCCGTGTCCTTGTAAAAAGGGGCTACTTGGACACAGACACACACACACGGAGAAGTTATGTGAAGATGAAGGCAGAGACGGGGCGATGCTTCTACAAGCCAGAGAAAGCCGAGATGGTGGGCAAACACCAGGAGCCAGTGGCGGGTCCTGCAGCAAATTCTCCCTCACAGCTCAGAAGGAACCAACCCTGCTTGGCTGATCCCAGACTTCCGGCCTCCAGAAATGTGAGGCAATCCCCTGCCGTTGTTTTAAGCCACCGACCTGGGGTGCATTGCTACAGCAGCTCCAGGAAACCAATACGATGCCCGCATTCATAATGGAAGAAAGTATTAAATTTCAGTTGGAGGTTCATGAAAATAAGAATGTAGGGCTTTTTTCCCATCATAGGTGTTGCACCCCAGGTAATTAGTTCGGCTCTGGTACTCAGGGCCCCACACAGCCTGTACTGAACAAGGTCACACACCTGAGCTGTGGATGGTCACACTCAGAACTAGCAGTGGGGCGCCTGGAGTGGAAGCCGACACTGTGGAAATGGGAGGTGCTGGGGGGGACAGGTGGCCCCCACATTGCCAGTCACTCTCAGAAGGTTTTTGTGCCCACTGTTCTTTGTGGTCTCGCCGGCTGGCTGGGCCACAGCTGAGCTGGGGCCTGACGGTCACGCTGGGGTGAAGCATCGTGAGACATCTGTAAGCTGCAGACCTTAACAACTTTTTTTGGATAAAACATACTTTTTTAATTATATTTTCTAACTGGTGATAGTGGCTTCTAATTTTACATTTTTTTCCTATTTAATAAAATAAACCGTAAGTCTATTTCAACCCCTCTGGCATTTACAACTGGTTTACCACCTCCCTGTCTCCTATGGTGGCTCGCTGGAGGCCCAACAGGGGGGCGGTGGAGGCTGCAGCCTTTCCTGCCAGCAACCCGACCACCGACCATCAACCACCGTGGGCACGTCGGAGCCAGCGGCCCGGCTCTGCACCCGCAGGCCCCTGCGTGAGAAGCACCTTCAAGTGTCCCACCCAGTGAGGAATAGTGTCACTCTGCCTTTCACATCATCTCATGAGCCCCACCAGGGGCTAAGAACAAAAACCCATTCACCGTCCACCTCTCATGGGGCAGCGGCTGTGGGTCAGCATGGTCTGGGGGCATCCTGTGCCTGTCCTTCCAGAATGACCAATGAAGACAGGAACACATCCTGCTGGAACCGCTCTCGGCATAGCCCGTGGCCATCATGAATCAGCAAGCACCGTGTGTTCGCCCCAGGCCCTCCCGTGTCTCAGAAAACCAGTCCTGAGAGGCTCCCCTATGGCAAGCAGGGTCCCAGGGCCAGGGGTTCCACAATGAAGAAAACAGACCTGCGAGGGGCTCACGGCCCACAGCACCAGCAGAACCAGATCTGCTGCTCAGTGTAGCAAGGTGGAGTGTGAGCCCAATGTGTGTGAGCTCCTGCCCAGGGTCCCATCGAGCTCCAATTCCTTTCCCAAAAAGGCCTTGACCTTCAGAATTCTGCCCAATTTTAGCTAGAATCCTGCGAGGCTGATTTGGCCAGCACCCCAACCCCTGAGGGCTCCTCCTAGGAATCGCTCATCAGCTGCCTCCCCACCACCACCACCTGCTCCTTGACTACCCATCCTGCTTGTCTTGCTCTGTTCGGAATTGAACCCAGCTCTATTCTGGGGTCTCTCCCCACTACAGTAGTTCCAGAACCCACTCTGGTTTTCTCCTTATCTGCTGTTCTGCTCTGGTTTTTCTCTGACAGGGCAGATGAGAGGACAGAGGTCTGCAGGGGGGATGCTCTGGGGAGGATGATGGGCAGAGGCAGGGAATCCGAAATGCCTGGTGGCTTCCAGAAACAGGGCGGTATACAGAGGACGGGCTCTGGGTCTGGCCTTTTCTGAGGACACTAGGGTGTCCACAGTCCTTCCCTAGGCTTTATACACTGACGAGTCTAGGGTCTGATGGGGCTTCTCTCTCCTACTCATAATATAATAGACAAGCCTCCCCACTTTGAATATGGCCACTCCAATCTGAGGAGACAGAGCACAGGGTTCTCACCAATGATCACTGGTCTCAGAGTCGATGAATTTAGAGCTTGAGGAAGGCATTTTCAGGATTGACATTTTAGGCAACAAAATACCACAGCTGGGTGGCTTGAACAACAGACATTTCTTGCTCACAGCTCTGGAGGCGGAGGTTGGAGATCAGGCTGCCAGCATGGCTGGCTTCTGGTGAGAGCCCCCCTCTTAGCTTGCAAAAGCTGATTTCTCCCTGTGTCCCATGGCAGAGGAGGAGAGAGGGCGAGGAGAGAATGAGGGGAGGGAGGGAGCAGGAGAGAGAATGTGCATGAGAGCTCTCCTGCATGCTTGGGTCTCCTCTTTACAAACACACGAATTCCCCCACCTCATGACCTCATTTAAACTTCATTATATCCCAAAGGTCCCACCCCCCCAGTGCTACCACATAAATATGAATAGGTGGGGGGACAGTTCAGTCCATAGCAGGGATAATCTCCAAACATTTACTGAGCACCCACAACGTGAAGGTGGATGCTGGTCACTGTGAGTATTCCTGGGGTCTCCTTGGACTCCTTAGATCGTCCTCAGTTACAGGAACTTACCACCCAGAGGCACGTCACTCTCCCAGGCTATCCGCCAGGCTTTCCACTCGGAAGTGCCACTTCCAGAGCCTCTAGACTCATTCTCTCCTGAACACAGAAATGACAACAGTAGTGGGCTGGTGACCTGGGCTCTAACAGTGGGAGGGAGCAGCATGAATGTGCTTTGGAAGAGGACTAGAGGCAACCCTGCTGTCGCCTCGCTCTGCAATCTACCCCTGCTGAAGCTTTCTCTATTAAAAAAAAAAATGCTTTACTTGCAGCTCCCAAACCCTCAGAAACCAAAAACACAACTCAGAGTTTTTAAAACCCAATTTCTTTAAACCTCCAAAGCATTATCTTCTGAATGGCCCGAACAATACTGAACAACAACGGTTCATGTGCTAAAGTCCTAACATCAGGACCCCAGAATGTGACCTTGTTTAGAAATGGGGTCACTGAAAATGCAGTAAAATCAGCCATGCCAGGGTAGGATGGGCCCCTAATCCAGTATGACTGGTGCCCCTATGCAAAGAAGAAATGTGGTCACAGACAGACACACAGAACACCAGGTAAGATGAAGGCAGAGATCAGGGTGATGCTTCCCAAGCCGAGGAACATCAAGGGCTGGCATCAACTCACCAGAAGTTGGGGGAGAGGTTTGGAGCAGATTCTCCCTTGTTGCCCTCAGAACCAACCCTCCATACCTTGACCTCAGACTTCTGGCCTCCAGAGTGTGACACCATAAACTTCTCTTATTTAAGCCCCTCAGCCTGTGGAAACTTGTTAAGGCAGCCCTGCGACACTTGTACTGAGGGGTAAATGGCTAAGATGACTCAAGGCAGTGATTACCTGAATATCTGCAATGTGCCTTTACTGTGCTTTGCTAAGCAGCAAACACAATAGCAGTGTTAGAGTTCCGCCCACGAGCAAGGCGTTCTGTCAGCGTGTTCTTCCTCTTCTCTCTGTGAAGACTTTGAAAAGGAAAATGGTTTTTTCCACATAATTTTTTCACACTAGATTTTTTTTCTGTTTGGAGAAAATTCGGCCGGGAGGAATAGTTATCAAAGACAAATGGTTACAGTAAGAGTCAAGAACAGCTCGGGGGCTCCGCCCATTCAGCTGTGTCCTGCCCTTCCTTGGGTATTTCTGCCCTGTCCTGCATCCCAGGACTGCCTTCCCTCCTCAGGCCGCCTCTAGGCAACCACAGCGTCTTGGTGCATCTACAGAAACCATGTTCCCAGAGACACAAAAAGAAAACGCTAACATGCAAAAGTCATCTCTAGTCAAATGCTCGTCACTCCCTCATGTCTTTCACTGCTTCTCCTTGAAAACCCAGCACAGATGCCATGAGTCAATGGGAGAAGCCAGAAATGTGTGAGAGAAAGATTTCACTGACCTAAATCACCCATGTTCAAGTCACACCGACTGAGCAATTGCCATGCGTGTGTTGGGGAGTGTGTCTTAGACTGTCACAAGGAATATTAACCAAGATCCAGATACTCAGGAAATTCCCTTTCGACACCTGGGTTTCCTGAGGGATCTGCTTCCAGCTCACTAATGTTCCCTCTGCTCCAAATCTGGCTGAAAGCACACAGCTTTCAGTAAAGATAACTCTGGCAGAAAAACCAGATTTTATTGTGAAATGATTCACAGTGAAAATATGACACTTTTTTAAAGTTCATTAAAATTGTTAAACATTGGTGGGTTTGTTAGAGTGTCGTCCTGTTCCACTTAACAACACCTCCTCATTTTTTTCACTGGTATCTGGCTCCGAGTGTTGGTTGTTACACAACAGGCGGGGACTACTTTCCTATAAAAAACCAAAACTGGAAATATGCTCCAAGAGTTTTATTGAGAATATATATTCTATTTTAATAATAAAAAGAAACAAAATACATCAGTTGGAAAACAAGAACCAAAATTTAAACTAAAATAAGTTTTTACAGGCACCGTTTTCAAATCCTACTCATTTTCATTTTAACCAGTATTTCCATTATTACAACTACATGTACTTCTCAATAGCACTGCAACTGCATACAGACTAAAGAGGAAAACAGTAGGCCATCATCCTGACCATAAAACAACAAGGGAATAACACTAAGTTTAATCAAGGTCATCCAAAATCCCAAACACTTAGAAATAAAGAAAATTGACTAAGAGGTCAAAGGAGAAATTAAATGTGTAATAACAAATTACCTATAAAACAAAGCAAATGAGACCACCACATATTATTCCTTAGGATGTGTTCAAAGTTGCTTCCAGAGGCAAATGCATAGCCTTAAGTAGTTTCATTATTAGAAAGAAAGAAATATTTTTAAGAAACTAAGCCCTCAAAGAATTCAGAAAACAAACAAGAATTATAGAAAAGAGCAGGGTTAACAAAACCAAAAGCAGGGCTGAGTTAATTCAAACATTAAAACAAAATATTACTGTGGTGCCTGGGTGGCTCAGTTGGTTATGTGTATGCCTTTGGCTCAGATCATGATCCTGGAGTCCCAGGATCCAGCCCCGCATCAGGCTCCCTGCCCAGCTGGTAGTCTGCTTCTCCCTCTGCCCTTCACCCCACTCATCCTCCTTCTCTTTCTCTCTCATTCTCAAAAAAGATAAATAAAATCCTTAAAAAATACAATACTAAGAAATATGCATACACACTCTTTTTAAAATGGACTAAGCCCTAGCATATCCAATAAACAGGGAAAGGTGAAAGAAAAAAATAAAGTGAAAAATGAGAAGATAATCAAGATGTTAAGAGTTCTATGTTTGGAACCCAAGCAAACTGGTCAAATCTTACATCAGTCACTTGCTAGTTATAAGAATGAGAATATTTACCTTCTTAAGTCTCCATTTTCTCTATAAATGAAAAATGCAAAACTTGTAAAATGAGAGGATAATGCTAACCACCACCTAAACTCTTTGTGAAAGTCGGGTAAGTACTTCACAGTTCCCAGGAACTAGTAAGCACTCAGGCAACACTCTAGATCATTCCTAAGACATACGTGATGCTAGTCTGTTTGATTCACAAATCTCTACAATCCCATCTTAACTCTTCCCGTGATACAGTCACTTGACGTGGTCCCACAGGTCCACTGTGCAGGATGATATTTGCAATTTCATCTTCAAAATAATGCAAGTCATAGAAATTGGTGGGAATCCAAATTCTTCCAGATTTGAAGTGGAACTGCCACGGCTGTGGATGAGCTGGTGAGGGGGCAGCTGGTGTGCAGTGATCTGACAAAAGTCAAATGTCCTCCAAAACATATGTCCCTACAGCACAGTTATGTGCTATAAGAAGCCTCCTACTAAAGTGTAGAGAACTGACCTGGATAGATTTGACTGCATAAAGGAGACACTGTAATGGCAAGAGTGAGACAATGTCTAGGAACAGAATAATGAAGAGCAAAGAACAGAATTTAGAAAACATGAGTCAGGAGAGGGGAAATGGAGGTGGAAAGGGATCAGCCGGATACACAGGAGAAACCCCACATTAATGTCCCCACAGTGGCTAACACAAACACCTCCTGCATGGCAGCAACTGTTCCAAGTGCTTTTCATGTAATTACTCACAGGTCCTCCCCACACATTGACAAGGCGGATGCTAATTTGGGGGGGGGGGTGTTTGTTTGTTTGTTTGTTTGTTTTTGAGGAGAAACTTGGAAAGTGAAGTTATCAGCCTGGGTCCTGGAGTGAGTTCATGGTCAAAGTCAGCATCTACGGCCAAGCTAGGGTGCCCCAGGGCCCACAGTCCTGGACCCACTGCTCACTCCCCATCTCAGTGTCACAGAGACATGCCTCAGGGACCAAAGAAGCCTAGAGAAGGAAGGGCCATCATCATGGTCAATCCGATAGAAGAGTGTGGGGCCAGAAGTGCTCAGACTTCCACACTATGCTTCAGTGGAATGACTGTGGCTAAAATTAGACAGCAGATGACAATCCTTCAAGAAGAAAAAGGAGGTGATAGCAGAAGTGGGCTTAAACAAAACTGTCCATCCTAGGAACCAACAGCTAAAGAGACGAGGGTTCAAAACATGGACTGCAAGGTCCAAAACATGGGTGGTAAGGAATGGAGCTGGTTGGTCGAGCCAGACAAAAGGACAAGCAGGACCATGATAAATGATGGCTGACAGAGAAACAGGAGGAGGAGAGCATGGCCTAAAAGAAATTAATGCTGCCAACATCTTTCCCAGAAGTAAAGTTTATGACTGGAAGAGAGTCTTATGGGTTAACGAGTAGGAGTTCATCAACAACAACAAAACTGATCAAAAAAAAAAAAAAAGACAATGAGGAGTTCATGGGTGGGCATCTGCCTTCAGCTCAGGTCATGATCCCAGGGTCCTGGGATTGAGCCCCACATTGGGCTACCCATTCAACAGGAAGCCTGCTTCTCTCTCCCATTCCCCCTGCTTGTGTTTTCTCTCTCTCTCTCTCTCTGTCAAATAAATAAAATTAAAAAAAAAAAACAGGCAATGGACTTGAATAGGCATTCCCCCACAGAAGGTATTCAGATGGACAAGAGGCTCATGAAAAGATGTTCACCATCACTCATCACCAGGGAAATGTAAATCAAAACCATGATGAAATCCCACTTCATACCCACCAGGATGGCTATTATAAAAATAAATTGTAAAGAATTAACAATGTTGGCAAGCTTATGGAGAAATTGGAGCCCACTCTTGTGGGATGCTGTTAGGAATGTAAAAATGGTGTGGCACTCTAGGAAATAACATGGCAATTCCTCTAAGGATGAAACATAGAATTGCTACATGATCCAGTAACTCCACTTCTGAGTATCTATCCAAAAGAAGAAAGCAGGAATTTAAAGAGGTATTCGTATACTCATGTTCATAGCAACATCATTCGCAACAGTCAGAAGATGGAAGGAATCCAAGTGTCCATTAACAGATATATGGATAAACAGAATGTGGTCTATCCATACAGTGCAACGGTATTCAGCCTTAAAAAGGAAGTGCATTCTAACACCTGCTACAACATGAATAAACCTTGAAGACATAATGCTAAATGCAATAAGCCAGTCATAAAAAGACAGATACTCAATGATTCCATTTATATGAGGTCCCAAGAGTAGTCAGATGCATAGTGTCAGACAGTAGAATGGTGGTTGCCAGGGGTAGGGAGACTGTGGAGAGAGGTGACTGATAAAGAGCACAGAGTTTCCTTTAGGCACAATAAAATTGTCCTGCAACTAGACAGTAGGGAATGTAGCACAATATCATGAATGTACTAAAACTAATGTAGCCAACTTAATTTATGTACCTCTTACCACAATAGCAAAAAAAGAGGGGGGGTTGTTGAATTATAAGCTTTGTGCATAAAATCTATGTTGATATTGCACTTTGGTAAAGCACAAAAAAGGAAAAAAAGAATCAAGAGGTGAAGGAAAGCCACAATCAGAGCTAGAGGTGATGTGAGGACCTTTCTACCACTATAGGGCAGGTTTTCCCAAACTGTGCCCACCAGACAACAAGAGGACCTATGTGTGCCTGGGGGTAGGAGAGAGGTAGATTGCAAGTGGGAGAACCTGTGGATTAAACAAAATTAGACAGGCTTCTTCACTGTGGGACTTTTTGGAAACTTTACAACGTTAACATTCAGAGTAAATTTCAAAAAAAGAAGATTCATGGGCAGGATTGCCCAAATTTCTTTGATCCTAGAACAGTTTGTGAGGAACACAGCCCACGGACTAATGAAGAAAGCAAACAGATAAAGAAAAGATTGACCAAGTGGGGTTATTGCTGGGTCAACAGCACAGGTGAGGTGGACCAGCAGGTGAGAGCCACAGGCTCTACAAATCTGAGTAATGAGAAACCAACGACATGAAAAATGCCTTTCTGACCTCATAAGTTGGGTTCTCTAGCCATTTAAACCTCCCCCGTGGTGCTTGGCATTATTAATTTTCATTAGTCTGAAAAAGCTCCTCCATGTTTTACTTGATGGAATAACGTGTGCAAACCACCTTGCTTTGACATGCCACGGGGTCCTGCAGATGACCCAAGAAAGAGCATCAATGAGACAAGTGTTACTACTGTGTGTTAGAAGTCAGGAAAAAGTGCCCATCAGTCAATATTGGACATAAGCGCTAAAATGTAAGTCTAAAATGAGAAGCAAAATTCTGGAGGCGATTACTTCTTTTGCATGTTGTTTCGTTATTTTTCATATATATTATTTTTTCCCATGGGAGACTGAGCTGGTAAACTGAGTCTTAGAGGCAAAAGATTCACAAGAGAGTCGGGATGGGAAGAATAAACTACAGTCCTAGGTAATAAATCTTATTTTCACATGGAGGGGGGGGCATCACCTGATTATTACTAAGTAGAAAAGAAGAAAGTTGGGCATTATGTCCTTGAGTATCAAAAACAAATCCAAGTTCAGTTATTTATGGATGCTCCAGGAAACTCAGAGCGAGCTAAGTAGCCTTGGTAACAGGCTGTATCTATGGTATGTTGACCACCGTCCTTCCATCTATCAATCTACCATTTATTTGCCTCATTCAAATTTCTCAATTCCTTAATCCATGTCCAATTACAGTAGGTACCTGTTTCCCTCCAAAGCTGTCAAACATCTGGGCATTGTGCCAGGCTTCATACAAAGTGGGGCAGTGAACACCCACTCTGAACTTACGGCTCATGGGATGAATAATGTTATCAATTATTATTGCTTAAATGTGTAATAGCATATTAAGACATATGTTTCTCTATTTTGTCCACACTAACATAAAACAGTAAGTTCAAACTAGCCAAAAATAGACAGGCAACACTCAAACTAAAGACACAGCTCTTAGCATGGTCCTTAAACATGGTAGCCAGGGTAAAACACTGAAAATGCCAGAGTTTTACATTAACCTTTAATTGCGGTGGTAAAATTAGGGGAAAAGTGAGGAACTAAAATTCATAAAAGTCTTATTTTCATTCATCTCCCTTCCCAAGCCAGAGAAAAATGAACAGAGGTGGTAAGTAGGAAACATGAGGGAAATGGGCCTCTGGAGTAAAATCAGGTCAAACTTCTACACTTGCCTTTACATTCGCCACAGAGTGAAGGAAGGCCTAACAGAAAGGAGAATTATTACCACCACCAAAGCTAACTTCCTCCAACAGAACCAGGAATTACCAGAAAGTCAAAAGAGATGTAGCAGGCAGGTTAAGAGTGTCAACTCAGTATTATAAGTGTTCCAGAAGAAAAGCATAAAAGGAATAACAGAGAAGAACTATGAGAAGAAATGTCAGCTGAGAATCTTCCAGAATGGAAGATGGGAGTCCTCAAATGAAAACTGCAGCCTGAGTACACATCATGATAAATATAGGTAAATCTACACCTCAAAACATTCTAGTGAAATTGCAGAACATCAAGGGAGAGGAGAAAGTCTCAAAGGCTACTAGAGAAAGGCAAACTACCCACAAGATCCTGACAATTAGATGCACAGAAATTTCCCGTGACTGACAAGGTAAGTCAGAAGGGAGGGGGGTGGTGGGTATTAAGTACTGCATGGAGCACTGGTTTGGTGCATAAACAATGAATCTTGGAACACGGAAAAAATAAAATTAAATTTTAAAAAAAGAAGATAATGCAGTGTTACCTTCAAAACACCAGAAGGAAATAACTACCCATCTAGAATTTTATACCCTATTAAAATAACATACAAGAGTAAAGCCATGATTAAAACATTTTCAGACACACAAATAGGAACTTTACCAGCGTGTAGCCTTACTGAAAGAAATATTAATGGACGCACTTCAGCAAGATACACAAACCCAGGAACACAAGGAACACAAACATCAAGGAACACAAGACACAACAATACGCATAGAAATTGACCAATTATGTGGTTAAATTAATTTATGTCCATAAAAAAACTAATTTTTCACATTTAAAAAGTTAAAACCAAACACTAGGCAACAGTTATAAAATAAATGGCAGAGGTCATTTGACAATTAAACCGTGCTGAGATCCTTGTCATGATACAGAAATTGATACAAATTCTGAAACACTTCATATATGGTTAAAGCACATCACTCAAAGTTAAGGATAATCACTGAAAGAATGGAAATACAGTCTGCAACTTGAAAACAAACAAAGGGAGAAATTGGGAGTTTACCAAAGTTTACCCATTCAACAGGAAACAAATAATAAAGAGAACTAAAGAAAAAACTGGGTAAAGAGAAAACACAGGAGATAATAAAAATAAGTTCAAGTATTTCAGAAATCATAAACAGGTTAAATTCACTTATTTAAAAACAGAATTTATCAGATTGGCAAAAAAAAAAAAATTCCTTCCATATGCAGATTCAAATGACACACCAAAGTAAAGGTACAAAGCCATGTGGCACCTTCAAGAACTGAGGTCAGGGAGATCCCTCGTGCAGACAAAGGGAATTCAATCCGAAAGCACCAACACCACACAGCAGCTCGCTCTGTGATTTTGTGATATAGATCCTCGACAAACTTACACACTTGTTGCAACGTAGCTCAACACATACCACAAAAACTGACAGCATTACGGGGATAAATTGTATTTTTACACATCTTCTCAGAAAATAGCACAAGCAAACCAAAAACTAGTAGTAATAATGATCTGACGAAGAATACTTGTAAACTTTATTCAATAACTAGGGCAACAGAGGATAAATAAATCTAATAGATTCGTTTTGATGTTTAACGTAGATAACTGTATTTGATATTTTGGTTATTTGTGGCAGGGCTTCACTTCCTACACTCGTGAAGTTAGACACAGCCATGTGACTTTTTCCGGCCAGTGAAATGGGAGCCAGAGTGCTGAATGGCGAGAGATTTCATGGCAGATGCTTGATTTTCTAGCTCTCTGTTCTGCCTTTGTAAGTACACATCGACACAAGCACGCCGTAAGATCCAAACCGTGTTGAGCTGCCCCCAAGAGTTGCTTGGATCAGCCGTAGACCTTGCTTATGTGAAAACAGACTTAGAGCCTTAAGATCTGAGATGTGGGGGTCGTCTGTTACTGTGGCATAATCTAGACTCTTTGATCCGATCCAATATTGTCTGCAAATAAAAATGACTTAGTTTCTTTTCTGGTCTTATGGCACTGTCTAGAACCTCAAGTACAATGTTTAGTAAAAGCAATGATTATGACATCCTTATCTTGCTCTTGACTTTAACAGGAATTCGTTCAAGTTTCACGGTTAATATGATGCTTATATTAGGCATTTGATAAATACCTTTGACAAATTACAAAAGTTCCCTTCTTCATCATGAATTAGTGCTGAATTTCATTGATTCTTTTATTTTGGGTTGCATCGTTTGAGGTAATCGAGTATTTTCTCCCTTTTTTAATTTACTGATGTCATATATTAATAAAAACCTGATGTATTATTGAGGAACTTTCCATTCATATTTAGAAGAGATACCATTAATAATTTTCTTTTCTTTTACTGTCCTTATCTGAAGTTGAGAATTTTTCTGTTTTCTGTAATAGTTTGCACAACAGAAGGGTTGTTTTTGTTGTTGTTCCCTTAATATTTAATGAAGTTCACCTCTAAATTTTGGGGGGTTATTGTCTTTTAGGATGGGAACAGGTACAATTTTGGTTACAAATTCAGTGTCTTTCATTGCTATTTTTTATTCAAGTTCTAGCTCTTCTTCAGTGAACTTTGTCACTTGTGATTTTTTACAAAATGATATTATCTAAGTTCTGAAATGTAATGGCATAAAGTTGTTTTTAATATTCTGTTATGATTTAAAACTGTTTCTCGGGGCTCCTGGCTGACTCAGTTGGTTTAGGCTCGGATCATGATCTCAGGGGCCTGGAATCAAACCCTAAGTCAGGCTCCCTGGCTCAGCAGGGCGTCTGCTGGAGATTTTCTCTGCTTCTCCCTTTGCCCCTCCCTCCCTCACTCGTGTGCACGCTCTCACTCTCTCTCTCTCTCTCTCTCTCGCTGTAAAAAATAAAAAAATAAAAACAAATAAATAAAATTGTTGTTTCTCCATGGTTGTGGACCTTATTTATTTTTGATATGGTTTATTTATGCTCTTTTCTCTTTTTGGTTAAATCTTGCTGGGCTTTATGTCATTGGTTTTTCTAACAGATTTTCAGTCTGCAAACTGTCTGTTTTATTCTCTATTTCATTCATTGTGACTTGTATCTTTGTGTTTCCCTTTTCTTGCCTTTTAAATGTTAACTTTGTCTCCTGTGTAGCTTCTAGAATTAAATGCTTAATATATCTTAAATGCTAACTCATCTGTATATTTGAAATACTTCATAATTTGAAAAAAAAAATTAGTGATTCCAAGCTACATTCTGAATTCGGAGGCAATCTGAAACCCCAGTGTACACCGAAAACAACTTTCTTTTTAAGATTTTATTCATCTATGTGACAGATCACAAGTAGGCAGAGAGGCAGGCAGAGAGAGAGGGAAGCAGGCTCCCTGCCGAGCAGAGAGCCCCATGCGGGACTCGATCCCAGGACCCCGGGATCATGACCCGAGCCGAAGGCAGAGGCTTTAACCCATTGAGCCACCCAGGCACCCCTGAAAACAACTTTTTATACAATTACAGGATATACAAAGAAAGACTAAACCCACCAATCGTAATTAACCACGATTCCAACTCCTTCTCCTCCTCCTTCATATCCTCAGACAACAGAAAAATAGATAAAACATAATATCCAGAACACAACATAAAGCCCCATGCAAGCAATAATAACAATAATAATTCTCACATAAGGAGAGAAGTAGCCAAGGACAATTCATTCAAATTACGTCTGAAAGTATCGCTGAATCTGCCCTTCTTAAATATACTTGACAGGGAGAAACAGCAAGTGGGTGTAACACCACGGAAAAGAAGGGACAGCAAAGGGAAGGAAATGTGCGAAAGACAAATGAAGAAGCCACGCTGGAAGAAAGCAGGCTCCCAGCAGTGGGTTACAAGTTCTCACATGGATCCTGTGATCCTCAGTGAACACGAGGGAACTATCCCTGGATGGGCTGAAATTTCTCCATCCCTGTCTCCATCTCTAGATGAACATGTTTAGCCTTGAGGTTAATTTGGAATATTTCATTAGCAACTGGAATGATTAGTACAATAAACAGTGATTGTAAAAGCTGTTGGTGTAATACCATGCACTTTTAAGCTTTAGAAATGTTGACCACAGGGGACGCCTGTGGCTCAGTCATTCAGCATCTGCCTTCGGCTCAGGTCGAGATCCCAGGGTCCTGGGATCAAGCCCCACATCAGGCTCCTTGCTCGACGGGAAGCCTACTTCTCCCTCTCCCACTCCCCCAGCTTGTGTTCCCTCTCTTGCTGTCTCTTTCTCTGTTAAATAAATAAATAAAATCTTAAAAAAATAAATAAATAAAAATTAAAAATGAAGTAAAAGGTTTTACAATGAACGATCTGCTGCTATAAGACCTGAAGAAGATGAAATCAGCAAAACCAGAACGAAAACATGAGATGACAACGTGAAAGAGAGAGGTGAGAAGGGGAGCCTGCAGAGCTCAGGAAACACATGGAGAGCCAAAGCAAAGAAGTCAAACCAATAAGGGACAAAGAAGAAGAAAGAGAGAACACAGCTGTAAGCCCAAACAGGATGCTCAGGAGCAGCTTCAGATAACAACAGAAGGCCAGAGGTTCAATAAAAGAGTCGGAGACCGGGACGCCTGGGCGGCTCAGTGGGTTAAAGCCTCTGCCTTCAGCTCGGGTCATGATCCCAGGGTCAAGTCCTGCATCGGGCTCTCTGCTCGTCGGGGAGCCTGCTTCCTCCTCTCTCTCTGCCTGCCTCTCTGCCTACTTGTGATCTCCATCTGTCAAATAAATAAATAAAATCTTTAAAAAAAAAGAGTCGGAGACCAAAATTTAGACAAAAATTAAATACCATGCCCCTGACATTGTTCATTTTATTCCAGCAAAATGCCGTTGCACGAAACAGTATGGGCACATTTTTCTGGCAATGACCTTTAAAAGCGAGGTTCATGTGTTTTTTTAATTCAATAACAGAAAACTAATCTTGTTGCTTTATGTTCATGCCTCATTCTTGACCCAAAACAGTCTTATTCAGCATGGTAAAATGCTTGGCACAAAATGAGCAAATAATAATAATTAATAATAATATAATGGCTACTTGTGTGGCTCTTATTTACACAGTAACACTGTTCTAAAACTTTATTTGCAGAGAGCTATCTAATCCTCCTACCCCCTCCAAGTATGAAATAAGCACTATCATCTTGGATGTCAACAGAGGAAACTGAGGCACAAAGAAATTAAGGAGCATGCCCAAGGTCACACAAGCACCAGGCAGAGCTGGGACTGTGAACCTAGGCATCAGGGTCCAGAGCCTAAGCCCCTCGTCTCCACAGGACGATTTACTGAATGAGTAAATGGATGACCAGCTACTTTACATACTCAACTTGGTCCCAGAAAACTTCTGGTTGATCTGTTTTGGAGTGAGTCTCATGACCTGACACCCAAATCCCCTAATTCTGGGTTTCATCTGCAGGCCACGTTGTTTGACAAGATCTCTCTAGGTCATCCTGGCCACGCATTCACCTGTCCTTTTTAGACACAGGCTCAGACACCTCTCACTGCCTTGCAGGAAAAGAAAAGTCATCAAAACCCACAGGAGACCAACCACAAAGCTTGAAGGAACCCCATCCTCAGGCCAGGGGCAAAGGAAAAGAGCCTGGAATTAGGAGGGCTAGGAGGAGCCCTCACCCATTCAAGGGGCTTCCCTGGGGACAGAGAGAGGAAGCAGAAGCATGCCACTGGGAGCGGAGGGAGTAGGTCAGGAGAATACCACAGGAGGTCACAAGCCTGGGGTCTCCCAAGGGCACCAATGGAGGAAACAAGCAGAAACAAGGTTTCTGGGGACTCCTGACTATCGACAGTTATGTTCAGGTGGATAGGGATGTGGTAGTTCAAGGTCCGCCAGGTTCATCTGAGTCAGCATCCCGGTCATCTGGGGAGAGAGGATGACAAGGCCCAAGCAGCATTTCACGGCCACTGGAACCAGGATTCAGGATGAGGATCTAGTCCTGGCAGAAAACCAGGTAGAAATTTGATCCAAAGCCTGTTCAAATGAACAGGCATCCTGAGGAGGCAAAAGGAACCCCTGGGACACCAGATCCTGACTCAGAGTCAAGGCCAGCTCCGTGCTCAGGATGGCAGTGTCAGAGCCCCTGAAACCCCTTCAGGATCAGTGGGAACTGGCCCAAGTCTGCAGCCACTACTGCTAGACTGGCGGGCCTGAGGAAGGTTAGGGCTGCCCACTGGCATCCTCTGACGAAACGATGAAGACCAGCACCTGTTCAAGGAAGCTCGGTCAGGTACGTAGACTCTCATAAAATCAGACATCAACCATGGTCCTTGTCTCTTCAAAGCACCCACTTAGAAATCCTACAAGAGAAATGGTGCCCGTGTTCTGGAACAACCTTTGTGAAGACAATACTGTCTTTGTCACTGTTTGGATATGACAACTCAGTGACATGTCTTTATGCTCTGAATCACATGTGCGGGAGCTTAATGCCAATGGGCCACAAAAATTTACCTATTTTTTAATTTACCTAACAAAGGAACTGTAGAATATGAATTGACTTGAAAAAGGAAACATGAAAGACAGAAAACGGGTCTTAATACACACGCAGCCATTCCCTACAAGAAGAGACAGGCACATGTATTTTTACCGTGCTGCACATTACATCCCCAGGACTTATTTATCTTATAACCAGAATTGGTACCGCGTGATGCCCTGTACCCATTTCCCCCACCCGCCCTCACCCCGCCTCCAGCAACCACTGGTACATTCTTTCCCTCTATGAATTCAGTTTGGTTGGTAGTTTTTTTTTTTTTAGATTCCACATATAAGTGAGAACATGTGTCTTCCTCTGTCTGATTTATTCCACTAAAAGGAAGATATTAAATGCTCTCTTTGAAACAATTTGCATATTCCATGCACCTGTTAAAGAAAGAACACCATAAAAGATGTGCACATATAAGACTACGTAACTTAACTCAAGTATTTTATTACATGTGAGGATGGGAAGAATTAGAACTCATTTACCCACAAATGTGACTCTAGGAATTTCCATCAATAAAATACTGTACAGCCATCCCCAGCCCCAGCACTCCCGGGAAAATGACACGTCCCCCAATGCCTGTCTTCATTAAATCTGCCTCCTGCATCTCATGAAGCAAGGGCAGAAACAGCAAGTGAGGGAGATGCCAGTGCAGAGGGGACAGTCGATGTTGATATTTATAACAGGCAAATACCTAACAGGGACTTCTGTAAGGTTGTCATGCTAACATAAAGGAAGGGTGAAAAATAGCTTCACAGCATCCAGTTAGTGCAGACTCAGAAAGGGGTTTCTACTGGAAGCTGTATTAATCCACAAGTCAGACAGCTAAAAGGGTAAAAAAAAAAAGAAAAAGTGAAACAAAAAGGACAGAATAAAGTCAGGTATAATATTTACCGCACACATTTACCCTGCATGAGACACACATGCATGCACACGCGTGCACACCGCTGACGCAGATATGATGACAAACACGGATTATAAAATCTTCAGGCATCTCACTTAGGAATGACCTAAAGAGACATCCTCCTAGTCCTCCCCTCAAAGGCGAAACCGCTACTGGGGCTCCTTCTTGACCACCCTTGGCGACCTCCCCCCCTCTCCCCCCCAAGCCCTCTCCGCAAACCCCACCGCAGAAAGCCGCCCACGCCGACTGCGAGGGGTCGGTTTGTTTCTCAGATGGGTTTATTCATCTTAACTCTAAGGTGCTTCTGTCCCAAGCTAATTCTCCCATCACACATTTGCACCCCCCGCCTAACACCACCTCCTCAAGTGTGGGCTGTGAATAGAGATGATACTTTGTAGATGAATGGACCGTTATCAATAGCAAAGATAAAAATAATGACTCCGAAAAAAAAATAAAAAAAATAATGACTCCGTTAAAAACAGGGCAAAGGACCGGAATAGACATTTTTCCAAAAACATCCACATGGCCAACAGGTACCTGAAAAGATGCTCAACATCGCTGGTCATCAGGGAAATGCAAGTCAAAACCAGCATAGCCTCACGCCTGTTCCGATGTCTATCATCAAAAAGACAAGCGATGCCAAGGGCTGCCGGGAGGTGGGGAGGAGGAAAGCCGGGTGCACGTCTGCGGGATACACGCGGTCGGGGACAGCCCGGGGAAAGTGAGGCTGGAACCTATGACCCAGCAGTCTCACTTCTTAGTGCACGGCCCAAAGGAAACAAAAACATGACCTCAGAGACCTCTGTACTCCCGTGTTCACCGCAGCAATATTCACAATATCCAAGATACGGACAAAGCCTGGTACCTGTGGACAGATAAACCCATACGGAAAACAACTGCACGGTATTCAGTCTTAAGGAGGAAGGAAATCCTGCCGGCTGCGACAACGTGAATCACCTTGGAGGGCATCGTGCTAAAGGAGGGGGGCACACAGGCAAAGACAATACTGCTCGATACCACTTACACGCAAAATTTAAAAAAAAAAAAAAAAGTGGACCTCAACAGAGACTAGTCCAGCGGTTGCGGGTGCCGGGAGTGGAAGGAAACCGAGGGGTCCTGCGGCCGCATGCGGGACCCCGTAAGCATAATTCATAGTTCTGTGTTATGTAGTTTGAATGTGCTGAGAGTCGCACTTAAATGTTCTCTCTCTCTCTCACACACACACACACACAAGGTAAATTTTTTAAAAAATAAAAGCACTTTTAGACCAAGTTTCATGAGATCTGGCCTGTAACCATCTTCTTTTCCTTAATTTAAAAAAGAAAAAAGAAACAGGAAAAGCCAGCAGTACCCGCGGTCCCCCTAAACGCAGGGCAGTCCAAAGAGCCCCCGCGGCCCCGCAGGGTCCTCGCCCGTGGCGCCTCCTGCGTCCGCTCCTCCCGCACCCCCGGGCCCTCACCTGGACCTCCACGTCCCCAGCGCCTGGGCCTCCCTGACCCCTGCATGCCCCGGTGCCCGCGCCTCTCGGACCTCCGCGTTCCCCCACATGCCCCGCTCCGCTACCTCCCGGACCCCGCGTTCCAAGCGCCCGCACCTCCTGGAACCCCCTCTCCGCATCTGCCGCGCCCCCAGCACCGCGCTCCTCCCGCACCCCCGCACCTCTCGAGGCCCCTGCGCCCGCACCCCCGCGCTCCCCGCGCCCTCCGCGCCCGCCCCTCCCGGCCTCACCGTGCGCCCCGCACTCCCCCGCAGCCCGGTGGGGCTGCAGCCACAGCACGCTCAGAGCCGCAACGCGGCGGACAGAGCCACAGGCGCGCGGCCGGTCGTCGCAGACGCTGGGTCCAGGCCGAGGACGGCTGTCCCCTCCGCACGGCATTTAGGAGGTGGGAGGAGCCGCGCGGCGATGCGCACGGGAAATCTGATAGGTGAGGCGGCGGGCGGGCGGGGACGCTGGGCGCTGCGGCGTTGGTGGAGCCGGGATGGGGGCGCCCCGGATCCCCCCTCCCCCGACAGCCCGGTGCGGGGCTCCGGGAGTGGCAGGACCACCCGGGAGAGCGCGGGGGAGGCGACAGGAGCTGTCCACGGTGTTCCGCCTCAGTAGCCCCGAGGGGAAGAGCATCCTTCAAGGAGCCCCAGACATTCCTCGATGGTGCCATTTGCTCAAACATGCTTGGGCCATTCTCTGAGTTTACCCTCCTCCCGGCCTCCCAGGGGACCGTCCCAAAGTTAACTTCGAGAACACATTGTACATTGTACGGGGAAGGCGGTGCGGGCCTGCGCTTCTCCCAGATGCCTTCAGAAAGAATAGCCTTCCCTCCCTTTCAGAAAAGAGAGGCTAATTACGTTGTGGTTTGATTAGCAGCAATGAGTCAAGGTCAGCTAAAGGTATGGGGAGTTTGGGGGGCTGTTTCATCCTCAGGACCGACCGCTCATCGAAGTAGGTTCTGGTCCCATTCCCACTTGATGAGGCTGCGGAGGGCCTAGAGAAGGGAAAGACTGGAGAAGGGTGAGCAGATGAGTAGAGAGATCAATGTGGTGGTGCCATTGGGAGCCCCACTTTCCCAGGCAGGAAACATATACATGCATTTATGTACAAAAATACACTTTTTTTTTTAAGAGTTGGAGACAGATCATTGATCATCTAACTCAGTGGTTGCCAGCCTCGGCTGCCCAGTGACATTCCCAGGGCCCTGGGCTCTGCCTAGACCAGAGTAACCCTGTTTCTTTTCCTTAAACTCATATCTGCCATGGTTTCAGGGCAATGCCAGGCCCTATCACCACCACCACCCAGCACCCTGTTAGCCTGATCCTTCTTGCACACACAAAGGTGAAGTAAGCTGATGTTGGGGAGAAGGGTAAAGGAGACTCCAAAATATTGAGTGAGATGGAGAGCCAAAGCCTAAAAGGTGCAGCATCCTTTCAGAGTTTCTGAGAGAAGAGGAGCCCCCCCACCCCGCAGGAAGGAGCCAGGAGCCTGCGGAGCTGTGGGTTGGAGGGAGGGCCCCTGTGAAGAGGCTGATGAGTAAGAACATAGTAGCAGTGTAGAACAATCACCAGCAGGCTTGATTAAACTCCCCCACGCTTTCTGCGCGGCTCCCGGCTGTTATGCAGCAGTTTCCTGGGGTAACGAGATGGGCCTAGTGCATTCATAGCCCAGCGCTCTTAGCCAGGCCAACCTGGCAGGATGCCGCCTAGAGAGCCATCAGGGGCAGCGGGCGGTGCTGGGAGGGTGAATAAGGTAAACCCTGGGCTCAACACACCCCTGCCCTTTCCCTAAGTCCTCTCCACCTCTCCCACCTTCCCCACCGCCTCCAGTGTGGCAGCTGTCAGTAAGAGCCACACCTATGCGAGCTACAGACAACCGGAGCTTGCAGACTCATCACACTGGCTTCTGGCACCCTGAGGGACTGTGACACGGGGCAGGTGTTTTTCAACCAAGATGAAGGGAGCAAGGAAGACGCAGGACCCAGAAAAAGGGGCCAAGGGAGGATGGGGACACCATTCCAGCTAAAACCAGAAGGATGAAAAGAGCACACCCACTTCCAGGCCGAGGGAGGGCCCTGAGACAGGAATTCACCTGCCTGTGGCTCAGTATTACCGTGTAGAAATGGTCTAATAGAACAGGGCAGACCAGGTAGGTCAGTGCACACAAATCTCATAGCCTTGGACACACCTGCTCGGAAAACAAAGCACCGTCTCCCGGGCCAGAGTTCATAGTTAAAGCTCTGATGCTGACCTTTGCTAAACTACAAGACCTTAGCAAAGACCTTGCTCTGTTCCTTCCTCCATGGGGCAGCCGTCGCCTGTGAGCCCTGCAGAGGTCCGCTGGGGGGAAGATTTTGCTGTTCCTCATCCCTACCCCACACCTTTTCCAGAGCAGGGCACCGGTGACGGCCAGACCAACGTTGGGACTTGGGGTTGCTGTAACACCAAACAGAGATTCACACCTCAGCATAGACATTAGGCGTCAACCAGTTTTTCGTTGTGGGCACAGTTCTGTGTGTTGCAGGACATAGAACAGGATCCCTGGCCTCTATCCCCAGACGCTAGGAGCACACACATGCGCACACAAGGGGGTGTCTTCAGCTGTCCTGAATGGGACAAAATTCCTATGAGGATGGCCGCTCTCACAGGAAGGAATGGAAGCCAGTGCTCCACAAATAGCTCCAGAACACGTATTTCTTAGGGATGCCCCCTTCAAAAGGGCGAACTGGCAGACTGGAATGTTCAATAATGGGGCCCTCGGTCAAAGTCCCCTCCAGCCTTCTCCAGCTCCTTGAACAGGCTGAGCTCATCCCCAGGGCAGGATCTGAATGCTCCTCCCCAGACATTCATGGGACTCTCCTTGGTTTCCTTCTCTCTGCTCCAACTTCAGGTCCCAGGCAGGCCTTCCCTCAGCACCCAGGCGCACACCCCCCTGCCCTCGTCACTCCACATCCCGTTACCCCATCTGGTCCTGCTTTGCTGCCTGACACTGCAGTCTGTCTTCCCTCCCAGAAAGGGACTTCAAGGCAGACCACCGCCTCCCAGCAGAGGGCCCAGCACAGACAGGGTGCTTGAACAGTACTTGTTGGATAAATAAGGTGGAGAGGAGAGATGAGCCTTCTGGGGAAGACAGAGAGGTCTTATGCCCTTGGGTTGGGTCTCGGGGGTTGGGAGAGGCAGAGAATGAGAAGAATCCTTCCAAAAATCATTTATCCAGTGATGACGGAGTGGGGGTTGGTTGGGCAGGTGAAGAATGGCCCACTTCTCACCCATCTCAGAGAAGATAGAGCCTCTGTCAGCAGGAAATCCTGCATTTCTGACCTGGGTGGAACCAGCATCTCAGCTGAGACAGTCCCAAGGGCTCTAACCAAATTAACAGACCCATCAGAGGTTCACTGAGGCCTGGCAAATGGCATTCCCAGGGAAGCCACTGTACTAATTAGAATTATGTTTTTCAGGTCCAAAGCAGCTTAATGAACCGTTAAACAAAGCTCTCACAGAGCAAGGGGAAGGGCTGTCGGAACTAAGATCCAGGGCCCAGGAGGAAGTGGCTGCTGCTTGGGGTCTGGGGTCCCTGCTGGCTGTGTGGCTGCCCATCAGGGAACACCCCACCTGCATAGCCCACAAAAGCTGGCCCCACCTGGGCTGGCGGCACCCACCACTTGGAGGGGGGACTGCAGAGTGTCATTGTGATCCCCTCCCCTTGGAGGGGCCCTCAACATACTGGCCAGAGCCAGGCTGGCCCACATGGTCACAACGTGATAAGCCTGCACCAGCCAAAACTCCAGGTCGGGGCACATGGGGCCCCACATTCACAATTTCCCAGCCAGTGAAGGGACCCACATTCAGAGTGGGGCTAGAAAGGGCAGTCTGCACTGGTTTTAAAAAAAAAAAAAAGTATCAGGTTAGGGAGGAAGGCTGAGTTCTGATGACCCTGGCCACATCTGAAAAAATAGAGCCCTCCAGCCATCAGGCGAGGGACAGAATTTAATGAACAGTACACAAACTTGTGTTTCTTATTTTGTTTTAGATATTTTATCTTATTTTGGGATTATTCCAGAATAATGCAGTTTTTTGGCACATGAAAAAAATGAAGGATTTTTAGAGAATAACCACTGATTTTCAGCTGTCGATGGGCTATTGATACACAATTCTCGGCACAGTGCACCATTATCCACTCGGGTCTGTGTTCCCCCTGATGTCTCCCAGAGTGAGGGAGCATGTTCACAGAACCAGATCCTGGAGTCTAACAACAGACGTTCACCTTGAATCTTAAGGACCGAAGTTCGAAGACAGGGAGGTGATGGAGACGTAGGAACATAAAGACGCTGGTCACCTAGTTGCACCAACCTCATTTCAGTTAGTTGGCTCCACCATTGGACACAGTTGTGGTGAGGGTTACATAAGGGTGCGGTCAAGGCTGGTCACGCCCCTGTGGCACCCCATGCTCCCGTTTTTAGAATACTTAATTCTAAGGTATTTTTTGTTTGTTCATTTTTTTGTTTAAATTCCACATTTTGTTGCCGGAGCACAAAGCCAAACTCTTACCTCAGCCTTGCCCTCAGGGCACCTGCCAGGCAGCCTCTCAGGAAGCCTGGTCTCCAGAGCTACACATCACCCCTGGCAGAGAAGATGTGTATGTGGTGCTAAATGATTTTTTAACAGACTGAAAATCAACCTCACACTCCGAGTTTTTGTTACGATTGAGATTTTCATGAACCCTGAGCTCACGCAGCAAACAGCTCCTGGAGAAAGCCCTTCGAAGAGAGGGTTGTGTGCGAGGGACCGGTTTTGCAAAACAGGGCATTCGTTTCAAATGTGTACATTCTGGAGCACTGGCTTAAGACACTGATCATCTCTTGAGGAGGACACACACACACGCACACACACAGAGTTCATCTCTTTCTCCTTCAGGGACAGCCAGTGTCAGAAGAAGACAAACTTTTTAGTAAGCGACCATGTTAGGAGCTGGATCTGGACAGGAAGGTTAGCAGAAGTTTAATGAAATGTGGTGGGAGTACACAGAGCCGGTTGATTCTAACCAGGCATTTGGACTTGGTCTGTTGTGTTCTCTTTTTTTAACATGGGAAGCTCCTCTTTCAAATGCACTGTGTGTGGGCCTCCAAAGTCCAGAAGCGAGGTGGGTCAGAGCCATTCTGTTGGGGGGTGGAGGCAGTCTCCAGACTCCTCAACACTTCCCCGTCCTTCCATTGCCTCCGGGACATCATGCTACGCCCCAGACTATGCCCCACGATCCTTCCACGTGTCTGCACGGGAGGATGGGGGATTCCTTCTGGTTTTCAGCTCTATGGTTAATGGGACCGCAGTAGCAAACCGAGGAAGCCAAGGGAAGCCAAGTACTGGCAGGTTCTGATGACTTACTCTGGGGTCCTTCTGCTTCTCCTTAGGCTCCTACCTTTTAGGTCACTCCTTCCCTTTGCCCACCTGTGGCTGTGCCAGGGTGGCGCAAGGAAACAAAGCATTAATCTCAGTGTGTCTCTTGTTGTCCTTCCTCCATAGGGTGGAATCACACTAGAACAGAAAGTGGCTTTCCCCAGACTCTGCAACTTCCAAATGTTTTCTTCAAGCTTCAGAAACATCACTCGGCAAGCCCAATGGGGGCTACAGCGTGGCTTCCAAGCCCCTTCCCATCCCTGTCCCCTCTGCCCCTCATCCACAATGAGGGTATCAGGAAGGTGCTTGGAACCATGTCTGGCATGCGGGGAGCCCTCCGAACATGCCAACTTTGAGGGTTGGCTAAATGACCCAGGAGCACACCCCCCAAAATTGGGGGAGGTGGCAGAGGTCCAGGACCCAGGCCTCAGATTCCCCCCTTGGACTCCCTCCCCAGCCGTGCTATTCCAGGGTCCTTTCTGTGGTTGTTCCCACACAACCCACAGAACATGCCCACAGAAGCACATTTGATCTCCAAAATAAAATGAGAAGTGCTAGCCATGCTTGGTGAAAGAAAAAATAATGCTGTTGTGTGAAGACTCTATTTTCCAGCATTTCTCATTATTGGTTTTACTGCGTGTAGCCTGGGAGAGAGTATTGATCATAGCCCACACAGGGAAACTCACTTAGCCATCGTTTGTCAAAAGAGAATTACTGTTAGTTATTATTAAAGCTCTACGCCAGTCAGTATTCTAAATGTTTTATGTGCGTTAACTCACTTATTTCTCATTGTAGCTGTGTGAGGCAGATGCTAATAGATCCCCACTTTACAGATGAGAATACTGAACCACACAGAGGTCAAAGAATTGGCACACAAAATACAATCTCTTACCAGCCAGAAATGACCTAAAGTTATAATGTATGTCCGTTAGTTCATTAGCCCACCCAACTCCTCCCCCTGCTTTTTCTCACACATGTTATGGATTTAAAGTTGGGGGGAAGACTTAAGGAGGCAGTGCCTCTCACTCTAGTCTGAATGAATGGGGAGCTGGCAGAGGTTAGCTCAGATTTGTTTCAAAGGAGGAAACCCATTAATCCATCATTAGCCCCTAGGCAGGAAGTTGGTTGAGATACCTTTTAAAAAGAGACAAGGAACCAATTATCCTATTTTTGCCTGAGGCAAAACATCCAGGAATAGGGTAGAAAGCAATAAAAAAAAAAAAAGTGGACACAATATAATAAAGGAAAAGAGAAGTCAATACCAAAGACAGTAGGATCCTCTCTCAAGGCCCCAGACCAGCCATGTTGCCCATTGTCCATGGTACTTGGTCCTTGCTTTCTTCTGGACTCAGAAACATGGTTTTTAAGGTTCTTATGGTTTATGCCAGGGAAACATTTACAAAAGTCTGTCCCTGGCCATTTAAAATGTATTTAAAAAACAAAATATAGGGTCCAGGGTCTCAGGTACTTACAACTAACTTTGGGAGACCCTGTCTGTATAGGTCTTCTCCCCAGTTTAGCGAGATGTAGCCATCACGCAACACTGAATACATGTGAGGTATACAACGTAATGATGTGATGTGCCTATATATTATGAAATGCTTACCACAATACATTTAGTTGATATTCATCATCTCACATATTTGTAGTTTTATTTGCTTGTGATGAGAACTTTTAAGATTTACTCTTTTAGCGACTTTCAGCATTCAAAACACTATTGGTAATTATGGTCACCATGTATTTGTTACTATGCAGTTTTTTTAGCCAGGACTTCTCAGAGCTTTTATTATGAACTGTGAGTTTTCAAGAAGGACTAAAGGAATGCAGCCTTTTCCAAACTTACCAAATAATGCAACCCATTTTCCAAAGAGCCTGGTGTAGGGCTAAAGTTCCAACTTTGGTCCCCACTTTGGGTAACAACATTCTTTTTTTTTTTTAAGATGTTATTTATTTATTTGACAGACAGAGATCACAAGTAGGCAGAGAGGCAGGCAGAGAGAGAAGGAGAGACAGGCTCCCTGCTGAGCAGAGAGCCCGATGCAGGACTCGATCCCAGGACCCTGGGACCCTGAGATCACGACCTGAGCCGAAGGCAGAGGCTTTAACCCACTGAGCTACCCAGGCACCGCTGGGTAATAACATTCTAAAGCAAAATAAATCTTTGGCCCATTTCTTGACTAGATTATTTGTTTTTTGGGTGTCGAGTCTGATAAGTTCTTTATAGATCTTGGATACCAGCCCTTTATCTGATATGTCATTTGTAACTATCTTCTCCCATTCTCTAGGTTGTCTTTTGGTTTTGTCAGCTGTTTCCTTTGCTGTGCAGAAGCTTTTTATCTTGATGAAGTCCCAACAGTTCATTTTTTGTTTTTGTGTCCCTTGCCTTTGGAGACATGTCTAGCAAGAAGTTGCTGTGGTTGAGGTCACAGAGGTTGGTGCCTGTGTTCTCTTCTAGGATTTTGATGGATTCCTATCTCACATTTAAGTCTCTCATTAATTTTGAGTTTATTTTTGTGTGTAAGAAAGTGGCCCAGTTTCATTCTTCTGCATGTGGCTGTCCAGTTTTCCCAAACCCATTTGTTGAAGAGACTGTCTTTTTCCCATCGGATATTCTTTCCTACTTTGTCAAAGATTAGTTGACCATAGAGTTGAGGGTCCATTTCTAGGGTCTCTATTCTGTTCCATTGACCCATGTGTCTGTTTTTGTGCCAGTACCATACTGTCTTGATGATTACAGCTTTGTAATAGAGCTTGAAGTCTGGTATTGTGATGCCACCAGCTCTAGTTTTCTTTTTCTTTTTTTTTTTAAGATTTTATTTATTTATTTGATAGAGATCACACAGGTAGGCAGAGAGGCAGGCAGAGGGGGGAGGAGAGAAGCAGGCTCCCTGCCGAGCAGAGAGCCCGATGTGGGACTCAATCCTAGGACCCTGAGATCATGAGCTGAGCTGAAGGCAGCGGCTTAACCCATTGAGCCACCCAGGCATCCCTAGTTTTCTTTTTCAACATTCCTTTGGCTATTCAAAGTCTCTTCTGGTTCCATGCAAAATTTAGGATTATTTGTTCCAGCTTTGTGAAAAATGTTGATGGTAATTTGATAAGGATTGCATGGAACGTGTAGATTGCTCTGGGTACCATGGGCATTTTAACTATATTTGTTCTTCCAATGCATGAGCATGGAATGTTTTTCCATTTCTTTGTGTCTTCCTCAATTTCTTTCATAATGTTCTATAGTTTTTAAAGTACAGATCATTTAGTATTGTTGAAAGGCAAGTGGGTGGGGGGATGGTATAATTGGGTGATGGGCATTAAGGAGAGCACATGATATGGCAAGCACTGGGTGTTATACACAACTGATGAATTATTGAACACTGCAACCGAAACTAATGATGTACTATATGTTGACTAATTGAATTTAAATTATAAATAAATAAATAAAATGTAAAATAAATAGTGATGTGACACATCTGCTATTTCTGCTTTGATCTGGTAATGGGACATTGAAGTTCATGAACACAGAGGAGAGGAAGTTTGTTGGTGAGGCGGGAACTTGAGTCTGACATTTGTGGGGCTGGACCACACTCTCCTCAAAGCCCACAAGCCAGAAAATAACTACTACATTTGGAAACAAAACTTGAGTGCTTAAAAAACCAAATGTTGGCGAACCTGGGTAGCTAGCTCAGTGGGTTAAAGCCTCTGCCTTCGGCTCAGGTCATGATCTCAGGGTCCTGGGATCAAGCCCCGCATCAGGCTCTCTGCTCTGTGGGGTGCCTGCTTCCCCCTCTTTCTGCCTGCCTCTCTGCCTACTTGTGATCTCTCTTTCTGTCAAATAAATAAATAAAATCTTAAAAAAACAAAAAGCCAAATGTTTATGTGAATTGTTTTCAGGAACTGGATCCCTCTCCCCAGAACCAGGAGCACATGCTTTTCTCAGCACTCCCTGACCTTTTGTGCCCCTGATGTAGCCAGGGAAGGATGGAGTTCTCATATGCCCTGTCCAAGAAAAAGTGAGTGACAAAGCAGGAAGCTCCAAATCTACCCATTTGGATGAGATGCAGCCCCTCATCCATGGACTGGCTCCCATTTATAGAATGCCCAGGCATGAAAATGCCAACACAAGCCAAAATTCCTACCATGAACAGAGATGTGTGGGCAGGCTTCCTCCCAACCATGCCGAACCTCCATCTGGCTGCATCTCCTGGGAGCCCAGGCATGCTGGGATGGTTTAGACCACAGCTCAGCCTTTCTCTAAGGTTCCCTTGTCCCTTTGTTCTCCAACAACTACCAAGGCTCACAAGACTGGGAAGTAGGCTGGGCAAAGGGTGGGAAGCAGAGCAAGCAAACAGATACATTTGAGATCTTTCCATCCATGAGGGAAGGGACCCATTAGGCAGGCCATCATCACTGAGCTCATAAGTTTCCCCACCAGTCATCCAGACCTCCCATGATGGTCTCTCTGGGTCTACACATTACCCTCCAGTCTGACGTCCAGATCAGAAGTCTGAGCTCCCACGTCTCTCAATCACAACCCAGTCCATTCTCCCTAAGCACATCTTTTGAGCCCAGTCCCTCTTCCCACCCCAATCTCGGCCCCACTGTCCAGTGGTTTTATGGCCACTCCATGACCAGTCTCTCTCTGACCCCCACTGTTAGAAGAATCAGACCTCACTAAATCAGGCCCTTGCTTGAGAACCCTGGTTGCTCCTGGACAGATGTGTGCCCACATTTCTAACTTGGCCCCAATCCTCACCCAGCCTCAGTACCATCCATGAGGAGCATGGCACCACTTACCAGCCATTCCTGACAGTCTGTTATTTGTGACACAGCACTCTGACATGATTGATCACTCTTCTGCCCACTCTGTCTTTTCCCCAGTCCCTAGAAAACTCCTATTTACCTATCAAAACCAACATCTAATGCCACCTTCTCTCCCCAGCTCCAAGTCGGTGACTTCATACTCCTGTCATGTGTCTGCAGCAACCTCGCCACTCTGCACCCCTGAGGGTCCCATCTGTCAGCTCACAAGCCTGTCACCTCACTTGGGAGCATAGAGACCTCACATCATTGGTTTAATGTCCCTGAACCTCAAGTGAGGTTAGCACAGAAGTATTAAATCATGCACAGGTAGACACAGAGGAAATCCCTGCCTGCCTTGCTATGACCCCCTAGAAGCCCTCCCTCTGTGTCACACAGATGGAGAAGGAAGAGGTGGCAGCTCTTTTAATGCCTGGACACAGCCAGTTGTCAGCCGTTCGGACTAAAATATGGAAGAGCTGTGTTGAAAACGAGAGCATTATTTGCAGAAGCAGTGGCACATGAGACTGTGTGTTGGGACACAACACTGGTCCACTTCAATAGGAGGCCATGCCCAGCACTGTGGAGGACAGCAGTCTCGCTGCAGTGGTGTCCCTGGAGAGCCAGGCATCGCTGGGCTGGGGACACAGGGAGGGGGGAGGATGCCCGTGATGTCCAGGAAGAACAACAAAACTTGTGCCTCCCTTTGTCATTTTTTACTCTGGTCATGCTCCGTATTGGGGGGAGGGTGTTTTGTTCATTCTGCCGCTTACTTCAAGCCCTGCTCACAGTGAAAAGACTCTGGAAATTATCTTACTTACCTGCTCAAAACCAGTAGCATCATACAATTAATATTTCGACAATGCGTCCCGGCAGGAGCTGCAAACAAACAAATGAGGACCCCTTATGTAATCCGAGCTCCACTTCCAGGACTATAAACAGGAGTTTTTCATGGATTCATCTTGATAGAATTATCCCCAACCAAAAAAGGACTCCCTCCTATGAGAAAGTGCAGTGTCATGCTGCTAGTGCATAAATTCTCGAAGAAATTGAACTACTGGCGTTAAATCAACAAATTTAGAAACTGAAGAAACAATTTTATGTATTTAAATGAAGGAAGGGCAAAATAGTGCAGTTGGCACAGGATTCTGTCATGAGCAGAAGTTCAAGAAATCCACCCAGGTCTCCGGCAGTTGGTAGCTGGTATTTTCCACATCAAAGGTTTTAATCTCAGAAAAGAGCTCATAAAAAAGACACGTCACTAATCTTATTTTATAGTGTTAGAAAATCGTTTAAGTGTTCCATGCCTAAATGAAGCCCTACAAATTTCATTCCATCTGTATTTTTCATAAAGATAACTGTTTTAAAATTGGTGAGATTTCCTCATCAGTAAAAGAAATTGTCACTTAATACTTTACACAGCGGAATTCTTCCTTATGCGTTCTACCAGGACGAGCCAGGGCAGGACCATCGTTTCCAGTCTTTACATCTGACCTGCCTCAAGAGCTCTTGAAAACACTGGAGCCAAGATCGTTTTTACTGGGCGTCCTCGCCATCAGCCTGAGCCCCCACCTCTGGTTACCTGCTCCTGTCGAATCCAAATTCAGTGCTAAAATCCCTTCTACAGCTTCCTCCTGGCTTTGCCATCTCAGCTGGTCCTTGCCCCAACCCTACTATGCGTTATGGATAAAAATTGTACAACAGAAAGTGGTGGTTGCAAACTTGATTTCTTATTGATTCCTTTGTTCAACATGGATCTACGGGGAGTTATTTTATGTCAGGCATGTGCTAAATACTAAGAAACAAATGGTGCATCCTGGTGCATCCTGCAGGAAGAAGGGTCCCAGCCCATGGAGGGCTCACAATGTGACGAGAGAGAGAAGTGTACAGGTCACAATTCCCAAGAGTATGATGAGAGTCAGGAAGGAAGTAGCCCGAGGGACCCTCCCCACAAAACCCAGTTTCAAAACCAGGTTGTCTCACCTCCTGGCCAGCAAAGCAAACTGCATGCAGAGGCAGCCTTTTGGGCCATCAGTCAGGTGACCTCAGCTCCCCTACCCCATAGGGAGGTTCCAGAATCTTCCTTCCCATTTTGCTTGCTGCACACATGCCCAGGCTTGCATCCTCCCTCCAAACCCTCTGGACGGCAATCCCTTCCTGCCGCCTCTCTGGCACTGGAACCCCAATTCCTCCGTGCATCTCCTGGCTCAGCCTGTCGAATGTACCCCCGTGTCCCGGGTTACCAGCCACTCTTGGCCTCAGAGCTGCCCACCCAGCTCAGGGCCCAGCTGAGCCAGCCTTGCACTCACTGCTTTCCGGCCTCCCGGTTTTCAGATGAGAACGCCATAGTCATCTGAATCTTTGTTCCCCTGTATGCAAAGTTTCCTTTCTCTGTGGATGCTTTCAAGGTTTCTTCTTTTTCTCTGCTTTGTAACAATTTTGTTTTTCCGTGTCTGGATATGCTTTTCTTTATTTTCATTCTGTTTCAGGTTTGCTGGGTGTCTTGACTCTATACAGTTACGTCTTACTAAATCTGAGAAGTCTGGGGCCCCTTTTGTGTCTCTCTTCAACTTTTCAAGTTCCTTCTTTCTTTCCTGTATCCACCACCAACTCCTTTCTGCTATTGGGTCTGTCTAGCAATATTGTTGTTGTTGTTTTTCAATTTCCGAGAGTTGCATTTTTCACTTCTCAACTTTCCATGTTACCTTGTCTACTCTGCATTTCTCTGCTGAGAAGTTCTAGCTTTCCATTCCCTTCAAGACTATCTCACAGAGCACGGTTATAATAGCTGCCTTAGCGTGTGCATGTGATCGTTCCAACATTTCAGTAATCTTGGGGGTGGTATCTCTTGACTGTGTTTTTCCTTGAGGATTGGTCACGTTTTTTTGGTTCTTTATAGGTTGAATTGATATGCATTGTATTCTGGACAGTTCAAATATTGTGTTGTGAGATTCCGGGTCCTGTGAAAATCTTTCAGAGAATGTTGATGTTTCATCGTTGTTGTTGTAATTATTACCTTAGCGGTCAGCCAAACTGCTTAAGTTCAGACCACGAATTTTGTTTCACCCTCTTGGCAGTGGCTTCAGTGTCAATTCTGTTTTCAAAGTCAGAATTGTCTCTACGTTCTCCAGCTCCTGGATGCCCACTTTCCTCTATCCCATTCAGAAAAGCAAATTTCTGGAAGAGTGTCAGCAGCTTGCACTGACGCAACTGGGTTCTACTCAGTGCAAAGCAGTAAGAGAATGGGGAGAAGAAAAGTAGCTCTTTGGAACTCAGGGACCCCTTTCTCCAGGTACTTGTGCCTGCCAGGAAGACGGGGACTCCAGTGGAGCCAAAACCTGGGACATGGTCAAGCGGGAAGAGGATGGGGAGTTCACCCATCCCACCCTCTCAGATTTGCAGAGGCTGCTTCTCGAGGCACCGTGGCCAGAAACATGGGGCTTCTCCTCATTTTTGCTGCCCACACCCACTGCACAGTACCACAACCAGTACCATCCCCAGGTCAGACCTGAAAGATTAAAAAATGAGAGAAAAAGAAAAACAGAAAATTCACCCCATATGGGTCAACACTTCAAGCTTTGACCCCTCTCCTTAATCTGTCTGCTATTTTTACTTTTCAGAGTCCTTGGGTAATTTCTATGTATGTTTTGTACAGAGTTTAGAGCTACAATCTGTGATAGAGATCGTCTGTCGTGGGGGGTTGCAGTGTAATTTGTATCATCTGTGGTAGAGAGAAGCTTACTCCATATTGGCAGCATCAGAAGTGGGTGTGTTAGGTCCTTTCAGATGCAGCTATGGGGATTCTTCCTTGATGAGGATTAATATTCTTAACTACAGTTGTGTTAGCTTTCATCATGTCCATATTAAATGGTGTATTTTCAGCCTTAGTAATGAGGATGCCAAGATGACATATTTCTGGTCCTGCGGCCAATCTCTTTTGACAAGTCACTTGAGTATTGTTTTCCTAAATTCAGGCCCCAAATTTAGAATCATGAAGCTGTTAAGATGTCTTCTACACCTAAAATATCTCTGCAGTTTCCTGGACAGCCACGAGGTAAACATGAATATTGGCTCTTTTGTCTTATAAAAGGAGGAAAAGCAAAACTAAAAATAATTGGGTTTGTTTGGCATTCTGTAGATTTTAATTAAGTCAAAACTATCATGAGAGCTCTTTTGTTTATCAGACCCAGAACACAAATAAACAAACAATCAAATAAATAAATAAGAAACTTAGTCTTCCTAGCTTAATTTTATAGAAGTAATTTGTTGCTAATGTAGCAATGTCTTAGTGATTATCTACTTCTCAGGCTGAGAGGAAGGATACTCATGTTCAAGTATAAAAACACATGTGTTAACTATCTACCAATTGATTTGTCTTTTTTTTTAAGATTTTATTTATTTATTATTTGTTAGAGAGAGAGAGAGAGCGAGCACAGGCAGAGGCAGAGGGAGAAGCAGGCTCCCTGCCAAGCAAGGAGCCTGATGTGGGACTCGATCCCAGGACCCTGGGATCACGACCTGAGCCGAAGGCAGCTGCTCAACCAACTGAGCCACCCAGGCATCCCTACCAATTGATTTGTCTTAAGAAGGATTTGTTTCTACATGTAAGTACCCTTTTCAATTGAAGATAATCACAATATACTTTATGTTTTAAGATAAAACCCATTTCAGGGCATCTGGCTGACTCATTTGGCAGAGCATGCAACTCTTGATCTTGGGTTTTGAGCCCCATGTTGGGTATAGAGATTATTTTAACTTTTTTTAATTAAAAAAAGCCCATCTCCACTGGCTACCTTAAGATATCTCCTATCTTAAGGTAATTATTGATAATAATATCCTTATAAATGTGCATACATGTATACATATTATGCCCTAAAGGAAAATATTTTCTTTCATTCTGATGTTATTATTATGATACATGTAAACAGGTATGATTTATACTTGATTTATTCACCATCATTTGTTTTTTCATTTTTTTAATTTATTTAAATTCAATTAGCCAACATCTAGAACATCACTAATTTTTGATGTAGCGTACAATGATTCATCATTTGCATATAACATGCTCATCGCATCATGTGCCGGCCTTAATGCCCATCACCCAGTTATTTCATCATGACATTCCTACTTCTAACTTCTGTGACAAACTAAAGCCAAGATGGTAGTATAGACCCGAAGTGTGATGATTTGCCTTCTTCTCTACAGTCAGCCCATAACCTCAGGAAGTGGGAGGGCCCATTTATGGCATCCCTGTTCAGGAGTTATCCACACTGACCAGTACAATATGGGTCTTCTTTTGACCAACGGGGTACGCACTCCATTGGTGTGTTTTGTAATGATCCCTATCCGTTTTATAATTATTTCAGTGCTTTTTTTTTTAATTTATTCTGTGACATATACGTTTTCACCCAAAAGACTCCACCCCCAAACTACTAGAACTCATACAGCAATTCAGTAATGTGGCAGCATACAAAGTCAATGTACAGAAATCAGTTGCTTTCTTATACACTAACAATGAAAACACAGAAAGGGAAATTAGAGAATCGATTCCATTTACTATAGCACCAAGAACCATAAGATACCTGGGAATAAACCTAACCAAAGAGGTAAAGGATCTGTACTTGAGGAACTACAAAAAACTCATGAAAGAAATTGAAGAAGACACAAAAAGATGGAAGACCATTCCATGCTCTTGGATTGGAAGAATAAACATTGTTAAAATGCCTATACTTCCTAGAGCAATCTATACTTTTAATGCCATTCCAATCAAATTTCCACCGGTATTTCTCCAAGAGCTGGAGCAAATAATCCTAAAATTTGTATGGAATCAGAAGAGACCCCAAATTGCTAAGAAAATGCTGAAAAAGAAAAACAATACTGGCAGCATCATGTTGCCTGATTTCAAGCTTTACTACAAAGCTGTGATCACCAAGACAGCATGGTACTGGCATAAAAACAGACACATAGACCAGTGGAACAGAGTAGAGAGCCCAGATATGGACCCTCAACTCTCTGGTCAAATAATCTTCGACAAAGCAGGAAAAAATATACAGTGGAAAAAAGACAGTCTCTTCAAGAAATTGTGCTGGGAAAATTAGACAGCTATATGTAGAAGAATGAAACTCGACCATTCTCTTACACCATACACAAAGATAAACTCGAAATGGATAAAAGACCTCAACATGAGGCAGGAATCTATCAGAATCCTAGAGGAGAACATAGGCAGTAACCTCTTCGATATCAACCACAGCAACTTCTTTCAAGATATGTCTCCAAAGGCAAAGGAAACAAAAGCAAAAATGAACTTTTGGGACTTCATCAAGATCCAAAGCTTCTGTACAGCAAAGGAAACAGTCAACAAAACAAAGAGGCAACCTACAGAATGGGAGAAGGTATTTGCAAATGACATCACAGACAAAAGGCTGATATCCAGGATCTATAAAGAACTGCTCAAACGTTTTCTCAATTAACTCTTATAGAAGAGAGAAGATACTACACTTGCATAGACCCAACTTAAAATAACTCACTTTCCCAGGGACCCCCATAGCTGTGGCAGAGGGACTTCATACATCTGTATGCAGGCCTTGGCCAACTAGCTGACAGTGGCCAGCAAGGGCTGCAAGGGTCAAACACCACTGCTAGGTCCTCCAAGAGATGAGTTACAGCCCCTAGGCCTACCTTCCTGGTTGCATTTATACTTGTCATTGAAAAGAAGGTTCAGGTAGAAAGGGACAGCTTATTGCTGGTCATCTCTCAGGCTTAAGTCTATATGAAAGAGAGCACAAGTGCTCAGTAAGACAGGACATTGAGACCCAGTGGGCAAAAGTAGGACATCTGGAGTGCATTTCCACTCAGATCCCATGGTCCCCTGGACAGCCTCCAGGCTCCATCCCTTCATCCAGAAATAGGCCCTCAGGTTGCCAAGAGGCCGAGGCTCCTTTCCTTCCAGATCTGGCACCATCCTCTGCCCTTGATGACATCCCCACTGCTGTGACCTTGCCAGGGCCAGAAACCAGCCTGAACTCTCCTCCCCACCCCCACCCCCTGCATTGTCTGGGAACCCCACCTGCCTCCTCCCTGGACTGATTTAGTCCACACCAGGGCCCAGCCACAAACATAGCAGGTCAGATTGGGTCCAGAAAAGAAGAATTGCAGATGGCAGATTACCCCTTCAATAAAAGGGTAATCTTCGATAAAATACAGTATTGAACAGGCATCAATTAAGATAAATATTTACCAAGCTGAGAAAGGAGATTAAGCAGAAATAGGTACTTATAGAAGAACCCCATAAAATGAAGCTAAAGGCAAGGCCCTTCTGTATACAAACTCATAACCTTGAGGAAGCCTCTGAAATGCTCTCAGACGTAAGCATTGTTTGCTGTTTTCGTGGGAACAGGACCTGGCACACAGCGGCCCTCAGCAAGGCCCAGATGAATGAGTGAATGAGTGAACCAGCAAATGAGTGTAGCGTGAGCTGAGAGTCCAAGCAGCAGGTGCTAAAACCCAAGTAAAGATCTCTGTAAATCCTTTACAGTTGACTAGAATCTGAGGAAGATCGGCATGGCCTGCGGAGTCAAAACCAAAAGGGGCGGGGGCACCTGGGGGGCTCCGTCTGTTAAGCATCCTGCTCTTGATTTCAGCCCAGGTCTTCCTCTCAGGATCATGAGTTCTAGTCCTGTAATGGGCTCCATGCTGGGCATGGAGCCTATTTTTAAAAGGGGGTTTGGGGGGATGGGGGGCACAGAGCATTTGGTTTCCTGCAGAAAGGCAGAATGAGTCTGTGCATGGGAGAAAGTGGGTCCAATGCCAGCCGCAAAAGGTACCTCAACAGTCTTGGGTGAAAAGCCAAGTTCCAGGAGTCCCACATATTTAGTAAAAGGACTGCTTGCTTCTCTTTTCTTTACATAAAGAAGATATACTGCATCCCACCCCCCACCACCATGTGATGATGTGTATTGTCTAGGAAAATAAATAAGCTCTCTGAGCCTTAGTTTCTCTATCTGTAACTTGGGGACCTGCTCATTCCTAATAGGTTTGCTGTGAAGATTGGCTGAGATGACACAAGCAAATCAGCTGGCATTCAGCAGGTGCTCAATAAAGGCTAGTGTCCTTCCTGTCGACATGAGTCACACTTACATTTATATTCAATAATAGAAATCAAAGAAAAGAGGATTGATAGGATCTTGAATATTTTATGCCAAAACAATTATTAGATAAATTAAGTTTCCTCTATTTCCCTTTTTCTCTCATGGGTTTGGAAATTATGCTTTCTTTTTCTCTTCTTTGGGTGGTTATTCTTAAAATGAGAGTAGGCATGCATGACCTAGTCCAAACTCCATCAGCCCTCCCAGCCTCCCCTGCAATGCCAGGACTTCCCAGTCCAGAGTCCGCCCCACCCTCTCCCCACTCTTCAGCTTCCCCTTATTTAGAGCCCACATGCATTACATTTTTTTTTTGTTATTTTATAGAGTCTGTGCTTTTTTTCTTTTAAGACCTTTTCAGTGAAAGTCTACTACTTCACATTTTACTTGTCCTGGAAACATCTTTATTTTGCACTCAGTCTTCAATGATTCCTGGTCAGCCATAGATTCTAGATAGAAAGGGATTTTCTCTTAGCTGCAGCATAATCCTCACAGGCACGGGCTCCCGGGGGAGAGTCCCCACAATCCAGCGGGCTTTCCCAATCTCTCACTCTAGGACCTCGCTCACACGGGACTCCCAGAGCCTGAGCTCAGCATCCAAATTGGCCATGTGGGAAACCACACCAGTCCTGCCCTCGAGGGTGTGGGACCGAACAAGATAGAGAACATAAAGCACTGCCAGCAAACACTGCCCTATTCTTATCATTACTCTGGCCTGACATCGACCGCTGCTGCTGCCCTTGAGAAGTCTGGCGGCATCTCGGTTTCGTTCATGGGTCACCTGACTCTGCTCCCCTGGTTACCTTTAGGATCTTCTTTTGGAGTGTTTTGACGATTCATTTTCATGGGACTACTGTTGTTGTAGGATCTCCCGTCTTCAGTGCCCGCGGGTCTTGGTCACCCCGCCTGGAAGGATGAAGAGGTGGACCAGAAGGAGAGGGGTGAGCAGCAAGGCAAAGTTTATTGAGCAAGAGCCTACGGAGAGGGAGGGGGCCCGAGTGGGTTGCTTTCAGAGTTTCTAAGTTTAGGGGGTTTATGGGCTCTTTTGGGGAGCTATCTTAAGCAATCAGGGTGAGCTGAGTCATGTCAATCAGGGCTCTGGTCCCCTATCTCTCTAGCTATTATGTTAGTGTCCACATGCTGATGGTCTTTGTTTTTGTTGACATCTGGGGGCTTATGTCTTAACATAAGACATCTTATGTCTTAGCTGCCCTTTGCCTGTGATATTGACAAATGCTTTGTGGTTAAGGGTCTTATTTTAGGACATCTTGCAGAAATCACTTCTGCAAAGGCCGCAAAGAAGAATGTAGGTCCTGGGACTGCCTAAGTTGACAAGCAGGCTGTCAGTGCTGACATGTCCTGACTCCGTATGGGGGACCCTGACCCTGACCCCCTAACTGTCCAACTCACTCCTAACACTGTTGCTGATTTGTATTCCTACTGCTTAGGTCTTGTGGGCCTTCCTAAGTGGAAGAATTTATTTCCTGCCTTGAGATTAAAAAATTCCCAAGC